>JAJQKJ010001590.1:0-275000 GCA_029574335.1 Rana kukunoris
TCCAAAAACTTTCCATCTTGTCACGGTCAAGCTCTTTCCTCCCAAGAAGGTCGGCATAAAAGGACCTCACGACCTCCAGAATCCCTGACCTGGACTTTGTCACGGAACCTGTACTGTCCTTAAGGCCAACGACCGCTTTAACAGCTACACCTTGTTTGCAGTTCTGGTAAGGGTCAGGCGAGTGGTACTTCCCATAGTCCCTCTCCAGAACCAAAGAGGCATGCCGGTCATATTGACACTTCCTGAGGAGGAGTTTCACTTCGGAGATTGCCCCAGGATCTCCTCCTCTTGAGACAAGAATATCCAGCTTCCTCCGCAAACGTTGGTAGGTCATGTATTTATTAAACTGTTTTCTATTGGCTAGCCCCTGAAGAATCCAGCGGTCCTCTTTTTGGTCAGCTCCCACCACTCAGCCTTGCTGCTGCTACAAAAGTCCAGGATGGTCACCTGTGCCTGAAAGAATTCCTCAAAGGATTGTCTAACATGTTCTTCCTTGAGTAGAGTCGAATTTAATCTCCAGATGCCCTTTCCCCTCTGAGGGGCGTCTGAAGCATTCAGGGCCACAGATAGCATACAGTGATCAGAGAACTCTACCGCCTGCACCACTGGGGGTGAGAAAGCAGAGGCCTCCTTCAAAAAAAACCTGTCTATCCTACTCTGACTATTACCACGATGAAAGGTGAACCCGGTGTCGTCCGGGAGGTGCTTAATGTGCACATCCACAAGACCAGCATCCCTAACCATACTATTTAGAAAAACGCTATCATATCCCAGCCGGTCCTTGAAGTCCTTCCTGTCCTTGGGCCTAGTTACTGTATTAAAGTCACCTCCAAAGACCACTTGCCGGGATGTAAAAAGAAATGGCTTGATCCTTGTAAAAAGGCATTTCCTGTCCCACTTTGTGTGCGGCCCATAAATATTAATTAGGCGCAGGTCCTGCCCTCCCACAAGGACGTCTAAGACCATACATCTCCCAATCTCCACCTCAATGACCCGCCGGACAGTTACCATGCCGGTTTTAAACAACACCGCCACACCGCCGTAAGGCTCGGCCGCAAGAGACCAGTATGATGGACCATACCTCCACTCTCTCTTGGCCATATGAATATCTGCCAAGGAGGTGAGCCTAGTCTCTTGCAAAAATAAAATTTCAGCATCTAATTGGCTGAACAAAAATAAGGCCATAGAACGAGCTCTCACTGACTTAATGCTGGCGACATTAATTGTCGCCACTTTTAACGGAGGGGGAACCGCCATTTGGGTTATTGGGTGGATTGCTTCTTAGCTCCCCTCTGCTGCTCATCACCAGAAGCCTCTCTTTTTCTTGAGGCCGCCTCAAAATCCATATCTGAATCGGAGATTAGCTCTGAAGAAGAGCCAGATGATGAAATGTCCCAACTAGAGGACCTATGACGGTGGGAGACAGGCACCGGAGCTTCCTGTTCCCGTTCCGTCCTCACCACCTGCTTCTTCCGTTTTCCAACCTTCCTTCTCTCTTCCAAATACTTGAGGTCGGCCTCAAAGATGCCTTCATCTCTGTTTTTTCCCTTTAAAGTCTTCCCAGAAGACTTTGTCACAGAAGAGGAAGCGACCTTCTCAGTACCCACTACCACTCCTGATGGGGGGGGTAAATCAGACGTAGGAGGGGTAGACTCCTGGGGGGTAACTGACATGGGGGGCACAGACTTAGAGGGTTCTGACACAAGAGGAGCGGGTACAGTAGGCTGGGGGACACAGAGACAGATACAGAAGGAGAACTTACAGACACAGGGGGGGTGGCCACAGGAACTGGGGAGGCATCCTGAGCAGGACCAGGGGGGTCGGTCACCGCAGTGGAGGATGGTACACTAGGGGCCTCACCCTCCATCCTGTCCAGCCTTGACATCTCATCCACTACCTCCTTCTCCATATTGTGCCAGGCCTCAGGGCATCTGCTGTAGGGGTGGCCAAAACGCAGACACAGGTTGCACCTGATCTTCTGGTCGCAGTCCTTGGCCACATGACCCTGACCCCGACACACTGAGCATATCAAGGCCGAACAGGAGGAGCTAAGGTGGCCCCTCTCTCCACAGCGGTGGCACAGCTTCGGCTGACCAGGGTAGAACACGGTCATCCTATCCCTCCCTATGAAAGCCGAGGAGGGCAGGTGACGGACAACATTCCCATCCCTGGCCAACCTGACTGTTACCGACCATCCCCCAGTCCAGATGTTACGCTCATCAAGGATTTTATTAGGTTTGGTCAAAACCTCCCCATAGTTCCTCAACCAAACCTCCAGATCCCGGGCAGGGACGCTCTCATTGGTGAGAATGATAGTGATCTTTTTCACCGTCGATCGCTGCGAAATCGCAACTGGGGCCAGACTTTCCCATTCGGGTCTTGACCTGCACCGGGCCTCATATCTCTCCCAGAACAGGTCAAGACCCTCTGGCTTGGTGAAACTGACTACATAATCCCCGCGTCCCTGACACATGTATAAAAGCATAGAGATCGTTAACCCCAAAACCCATCTCTAGGATTAAATCCACCACTGCACGCCTTGCAGGGGGGACTGCACCACCTTCCCATTTCAGAATAACGACATTGCGTCTGGGACCCCCAGCAGAAGCCAGAGACCCGAGTCCAGATCCTGGGGTGCTCAAGGTGGTAGCCCGCAGAGGAAAACCCTGCTTGGGGGCGGAGCTACCAGGGGCAGAGCGCACCACTTGAGCAAAGGAAGGTTTGTCCGGGCCAATGCCCCACACTGAAGTCACATTTTCATCAGGAACAGTCACTGTTGCTGCTGCAGTACCAGCTGTCTCCTGATGCTGCACTGTAGAGCCCTCAGCAGCAGTGGGGCAATCAGATCTGGTCTCAGCAGCAGTGGGGTTAATGGGCTCTGCTGGGACTTGCAGTTCCTTCACAAGAATGTCATTTTTTAAATGTGTCTCTTGCTGCATTGCAGCCTCAGCAGTCACATCATTGCTGCAAACAGACTTATTATTGGGCACAGTCACAGATGGAACATACACAGTCTTATCCACAACACGTGGCTTAGCTGGCTTCACTCTATCAGGTACATCATCAGTTATGTCCTCCTCATTAAACACCATCTGATCCCCCCGCACAGGAGACTCCATTCCCTGGATCACCCTCAGCATGCCTCCTGAGTCCTGTGAAGGCATGGGGGTGCTTACCTCTCCTTGGGGGTCAGGGGATCAGAAACGGGGGTCTCCTCCTCCTCCACCTCCATCTTGGTCACCTTCGCAAACCTCCTCTCGTTGGAGAACTTCTCCTTGAAAGGACCATCCCTTCCTTCCATAATGGCCACGATGGTTTCCTGGTGGTCCACACGGACCTTGGCCAATTGGATCTCTGGATCCATGGATCCGCGTTTCAGGCTATGTAAGCCTTCACGATGCTTCCTCAGGCGCTTCAGCTCCGCACGCAGCTTGTAAAGCTTATCCCTCTCCCTGTTCAGGACTTTTATCCCGGTCACCACTCGCTCCTGAATGGCCGCCGATCCTTCATCCTCACCAGGGGCAGAGAGATCACCAGCTGAGGCTTGTAGAGAGGCAGGCATGCCAGCAGATGAACCAGGAGGTGGCTGAGAACCTCCAGCAGGGGAGGCCCCACCGCCCTCCATGGCTTCCCCAGAAAGGGGCCAGGAGAGCTGGGATAGTTTTTCAGGCGACTCCCTTCTCACACGGATCTCAGGGAGCAGCTCAGACACACCCTCCTCCTCACACACCTGTGCTCCAATGGTGGGTGGGACACTATTCCTCCCCACTGACACCAATGATGGGACACTATTCCTGCCACTGACACCAATGATGGGTCACTATTCCTCCCAGTGATACCAATGATGGGACACTATTCCACCCACTGACACCAATGATGGGGCACTATTCCTCCCACTGATACCAATGATGGGTCACTATTCCTCCCAGTGATACCAATGATGGGACACTATTCCACCCACTGACACCAATGATGGGGCACTATTGATCTTTTATTAGAAAAAAATCAAGCAACCAATTTTATACAAAAGTAAAAAACAAAACCATAGTACAAAACTTCAAACATAAATCCAAGGAATACACATCCAGGTTCAGAATATATACATAGTCCACTACCAAAACATTTTTACAAAACTATTTACACAAAGCAGCAGAGAGGGCCTAAGAGGCACAACCCGTCACCTATGTACGCAGCCGTTTATGAAAAATGTATCAAAAATAATAATAATCTATATAAATAAATAACGAAATAATAAAATATATATATATATAGTAGATCTCTATTGAAAAATAGAAAATAAAATGCGTCATTTTATTAGGAAGGCGTCCCCAACTTTATTTTTCTACCTGAATTAAAATGTTATTTATGTCATATAAATATGATTTTATTTGTATCATTAAAAATAAACACACACACATAATATTATATACACAGTATATATATATACACAAATAAATTTAAAAAAAATATATACTGTATGGTATATTCAGATTTGGCCAGAGCTATTCCTGATCCAGTGAGAATGGCGCCCCTCTCTCCGGCTGCGCGGCGTGGAGCCGAGATATAACTAGCGGCCTGCGATGTGGATTACGCAGGAAATGTCTGCCGTTGGGTCACCCATAATACATCACCGCCGCTGTCAGCCGCACTAATTTCCCCATTTCCCTGGACACCTCCAAGAAGTGTTCAGTTATTAACCTCACTTAGCCCCCCGGCTCACGGCGGCCCCGTCCCGGCCACATGACATTTGTCCCCCTCGTATCGCTCAGCTCGCCGGCCTGCTCTGTGCGGAAATTCCCCCGACGCGTCAGGAATCAGAGGAGTAGAAAGGTGCGGAAGGCGCGATGGCCCGATTCTCCGCCTGGTCAGGGGGCCGCGCTTTATGACGGGTTCAGAGGGCCTCGAGGTGTTTTCTCGGAATGGCCACAAATCCTCACATCCCTAATTCTACCGAGCAATTAATTCCACAATTTATTTTATAATTCCGTGTCACATATTTCACGTACCGCGATCGGCGCTTTGTCCTTGCAAGTCGCGGAAACAAACGTTTCTGGAAGAAAAATGATTCAAGCGGGGAGGAGCGGCCGAACTCGACTGCAACAAAAATGACTGATTTTGTATTTGTCAAAATGTGATTAAAGTTTTTTTATTTTATGAAATAATATAAAAAAAAAGTTCCAAGTGCCGTCAGATTACATACAGGAGAATCCCCTGTTTACTCAGCGGCATTTGTAATAGGAAGTCCTGTCTCCTGAGCTGGCATTGGATGACTGTTCTGTCTATCATAGGGGGCGGGACTTTGTATTAAAGAGGCCCCTGAGTAAACAGGAGATTCTCCAGTATGTAATCTGTTGGCGCTCGTCCCGCCCCCTCCCCTGTCCCCTCCCTGTCCTCTCTGAGGCTGCAGGTGGGCATGGATCAGGTTGCACCGATGGCAATGGCGAGGCTGCATTCAGAGGCTGCATTCATGGCAATGGTGGGACTGCATTCATGTCATGTCAATGGTGGGGCTACATTAATGGCAATGGTGGGGATGCATTCATGTCAGTGGTGGGGCTGCATTCATGTCAGTGGTGGGGCTGCATTCATGTCAATGGTGGGGCTGCATTCATGTCAAAGGTGAGGCTGCATTTGGGCACTGATTAGGCTGCAGATGGGCACTGACCCCTATTTTGTTTCACAGTTCCTTATTTAAAATGTACATTATTTCCTGAAATGTCCCTTGTAAAGTGAAGGTGCGTGTTATACGCCGATAAAGAGGATGGGAGAAGACATTGAGGACTCGGAGGGAGCGTGGAGGACGGCGCTAATCCGAGAAAGGTAAGTGCTGGGCAGGGGGGCAAACTGCATTTTGTGGGGCAAACTGGCGGCTATTGATAGGGCAAACTGGCGGCTATTGATGGGGCAAACTGGCGGCTATTGATGGGGCAAACTGGCGGCCTTTGATGGGGAAAACTGACGGCATTTGATGGGGCAAACTGGTGGCATCTGTTGGGGCAAACTGACGGCATTTGATGGGGCAAACTTGCGGCATCTGTTGGGGCAAACTGACGGCATTTGATGGGGCAAACTTGCGGCATCTGTTGGGGCAAACTGGTGGCCTTTGATGGGGCAAACTGGCGGCCTTTGATGGGGCAAACTGGCGGCTATTGATGGGGCAAACTGGCGGCTATTGATGGGGCAAACTGGCGGCCTTTGATGGGGAAAACTGACGGCATTTGATGGGGCAAACTGGTGGCATCTGTTGGGGCAAACTGACGGCATTTGATGGGGCAAACTTGCGGCATCTGTTGGGGCAAACTGACGGCATTTGATGGGGCAAACTTGCGGCATCTGTTGGGGCAAACTGGTGGCCTTTGATGGGGCAAACTGGCGGCCTTTGATGGGGCAAACTGGCGGCTATTGATGGGGCAAACTGGCGGCTATTGATGAGGCAAACTGTCGGCTATTGATGGGGCAAACTGGGGCCTTTGATGGGGCAAACTGGGGGCCTTTGATGGGGCAAACTGGCAGCATTTGATGGGGCAAACTGGTGGCTATTAATGGGGCAAACTGTCTGCACTTGATGGGGAAAACTGGCGGCATATGGTGGGGAAACTGGCGGCTAGTGATGGGGCAAACTGGCGGCTATTGATGGGGCAAACTGGCGGCTATTGATGGGGCAAACTGACGGCATTTGATGGGGCAAACTGGCGGCTAATAATGGGGAAACTGGCGGCTAGTGATGGGGCAAACTGGCTGCTATTGATGAGGCAAACTGGCGGCTAATGATGGGGAAACTGGTGGCTAGTGATGGGGCAAACTGGCGACTATTGATGTAGTAAACTGGTGGCATTTGATGGGGCAAACTGGCGGCTATTGAAGGGGCAAACTGGCGGCTATTGATGGGGCAAACTGGCGGCATTTGATGGGGCAAACTGGCGGGTATTGATGAGGCAAACTGGCGGCTATTGAAGGGGCAAACTGGCGGCATTTGATGGGGCAAACTGGGGCAATTTGATGGGGCAAACTGGCGCAATTTGATGGGGCAAAACTGGCGGCGTTTGATGGAGAAAACTGGAGGCTATTAATAGGGGAAAATGGTGGCATTTGAAGGGGAAAACTGGCGGAATTTGATAGGGCAAACTGGCTGCAATTGATGGGGCAAACTGGCTGCAATTGATGGGCACAGTACTGGCTGCAATTGATGGGCACAGTACCTGCGTTTGATGGGCACAGTGAGTCTGCAATTGATGTTTTTTTTTTTGCGCCCCAGCCGCCACTGTGCCCTTGAGGGGTGAGATCTACAATATAAAGGCCATATCCAAACCTACGATTGATGAAGACGAAGGATCACCAAGGCTGAGAATTTTCCGACAACTAGCGCAATGTTCCCCAGATATCCCAGCGGAGGGTGCAGATACCTGGGTGGAGTAAGGGAGACCGTTGAGCGTCTTTTGTATGTAGCGCGGTGGGCGCTGTGGCCCATTCCCCCCCTGCCATGCGCTCGGCCTCCCCTCTGTGGAATGTTACGGGGGGTTTAAATCTCGACAAGAGAGATTTGTCAATAAGTGTAATACGGGAATTTCTCCCCGCAGAGCCGAGTCAGGATTGGAAAATCGGAAAATGAGAAGATGGATGGTAATTAAAACTGGAATGTTCGGTGGGGGATGTAAATTCTTGGATATTATCGGCTCATTGATTTTCATAAAAGATGTGCGATTGGAAGTGTGTGGGGGGGGGGGGGGGGGGGGTGGGGTGGGGGGGGGGGGATATTGGGAGGGGCCGCCGTCGATCAGGAAGGCAGATTGCAATTTGTCAGGATGGATGGAAATTGGAGGGATAGTTGGCAGCTTCATTCCTCACCGGCAGGAAAATAGAGAATAATGAATTTACATAGAGACCCGGACTAAAGAGGACCTGTCATTGGGAATACACAGCGTCTCACAAAAGTAAGTACACCCCTCACATTCCTGTAAATCTTTTCTTGTATCTTTTCATGTGACAACACTGAAGAAATGACACTTTGTATCTCCAATGTTGTGTAGTGAGTGTGCAGCTTGTATAACAGTGCCAATGTGCTTTCCCCTCAAAATAACTCAACACACAGCCTTTAATGTCTAAACCACTGGCAACAAAAGTGAGGACACCCCTAAGTGAAAATCTCCAAATTGGGCTCACATTGTCAATATTTTGTGCTGCCGCCATTATTTTCCAGCACTGCCTTAACCCTCTTGGGCATGGAGGTCACCAGAGCTTCACAGGTTGTCACTGGAGTCCTCTTCCCCTCCCCCCAGGCATGGACTGGCCATAGGGACTACAGGGAGTTTCCCGGTGGGCCGATGGCTCAGTGGGCCGGTTTCAGTGACAGCCTGTCAAAGTAATGGCTGCGCAGCTCGCCCTCCACTTCATGCAGTGATGTGAGAAGGATGAGAAAAATACAGAGGAGAATAAGTGAAATAATAAGAGGTGAGTGAGGGCTCCTTATGTTATGCTACTTATGTTTTTTTGCACAATTGCGTATAGTTTATATACTGTTTTTGTTCTTGTTTGCAAACATATAGTGGGCCGGTCTGGATAAAGTCCAGGGCCAAATTTTGGTCTCAGTCCATCCCTGCCTCCCCCATGACGACATCACAAGGCTGGTGGACGTTGGAGATTCTAACCACTTCCATACCAGGGGGCACTTACCCCCCTTCCTGCCCAGGCCAACCTTCAGCTTTCAGCGCTGTCGCACTTTGAATGACAATTGCGCGGTCCCCCACAAATAGAGATTCTTTTGGTAGTTTTTGATCACCTCTGATTTTTTTTTTCTGCGCAAAAAAAGGCCGACAATTTTTTTCCTTTTATTTTTTATTAAATAAGTAAGTTTTCTTCTTCGATCGCTGATCACAGGCACTGATATGGCAGCACTGATGGGCACCGGTTAGGAGGCACTGATGGGCACTGATAGGCGGAGCTGGTATGCGGCACTGATGGGCACTCATAGGCGACACTGATGGGCACTCATGGGTGGCACGTATGGGTGGCACAGATGGGGCACTGATAGGTGGGCACTGGGCACTGATGGACACTGATGTGTGACACTGAGTGGTGGCATTGCTGGGCACCGATTGGCATCTATTCTCATTTTTTTTACTGCCCCCTTCCCTGGTGGTCCAGTGTGGGCATCCAAGGGGGATCTGCGCTGATAAACAATTAGCGTGAACCCCCCTGTCAGGAGAGCGAGGAAGAGCCATCAACGGCTCTTCCTGTTTACATCGTGATGAGCCGTGATTGGACACGGCTGATCACGTGGTAAAGAGCCTCCGCCGGAGGCTATTTACCGAGATCGGAGATGCAGGGTGTCAGACTGACACCCCGCATCACCGATCGCCGCACTGCGCGCCCCCACAGGCGCGCGCCGGCATGTTATTCTGCTGGACGTCAGTAGACGTCCAGTCAGGATTACACAACCACTTCCCGGACATCAATTGTCCATTGACCGGGCGGGAAGTGGTTAAGCTCCTCCACCCTCCGTTTGAGGATCCCTCACAGATGACCAATAGGGTTTAGGTCTGGAGACATGCTTGGCCAGTCCCTCACCTTTACCCTCAGCTTCTTTAGCAAGGCAGTGGTGGTCTTGGAGGAGTGTTTGGGGTGGTTATCATGTTGGAATACTACCCTGCGGCCCAGTCTCCGAAGGAAAGGGATCATGCTCTGCTTCAGTATGTCACAGTACATGTTGGCATTCATGGTCCCCTCAATGATCTGTAGCCCCCCTAAAGTGCCGGCAGCATTAATGCAGCCCCAGACCATGACCCTCCCACCACCATGCCTGACTGTAGACAAGACCCCCTTGTCTTTGTCCTCCTCACCTGCCCCGCCCCCACACACGCCTGACACCATCTGACACCAAATACCTTTATCTTGTCTCATCAGACCACAGGACGCGGTTCCAGTAATCCTTGTCCTTAGTCTGCTTGTCTTCAGCAAACTGTTTGCGGCTCTTCCTTGTGCATCATCTTTAGAAGAGGCTTCCTTCTGGGACGACAGCCATGCAGACCAATTTGATGCAGTGTGCGGCGTATGGTCTGAGCACCGACAGGCTGACCCCTCCCCCACCCCTTCACCCTCTGCAGCAATGCTGGCAGTACTCATACTTCTATTTCCCAAAGGCAACCTCTGGATATGACGCTGATCACGTGACCTCAACTCTTTTGGTGGACCATGGCGAGGCGGGGGGAGGGGAATCCGTCCTGTTATACCGCTGGATGGTCCCGGCCCCCGTGCTGCAGATCAGTTTCAGGGTCTCGCCGATCTTCTTATATCCTCGGCCATCTTTATGTAGAGACACAATTCTTTATATCAGATCCTCAGAGAGTTCTTTGCCATGAGGTGCCATGTTGTCCTTCCAGTGACCAGTATGAGAGAGTGAGAGCGATAACACCAAATTTACCACACCTGCTCCCCATTCACACCTGAGACCTTGTAACACTAACGAGTCACATGACACCGTGAGAGGAAAAATGGCTAATTGGGCCCAATTTGTATATTTTCACTTAGGGGTGTCCTCACTTTTGTTGCCGGCGGTTTAGACATTAATGGCTGTGTGTTGAGTTATGCTTCTTCTTGCAACAGACTGATGACGTCATCCCAGTTTAGGAAAAGTCACTGGGAAGAGAAGACTGAGGAAATGCTTCCTTTGCCTGCAATAAACCGATGACATCAGCTTAGTTTAGGAAAAGTCTATGGGGAAGAGGGGACTGAAGAAATATGTCTTCTTGGCTGCAACAGACTGATGGCATAATCTCAGTCTAGAAATAAATTCACTTGGGAAGAGGAGACAGAGGAAATGCATATTCTTGCCTGCAGCAGACTAATTACATCATCTCTGCTTAGGAAAAGTCACAAGGGAGAGAAGACTGGGGAAACACTTGTTCTTGCCTGCAGCAGACTGATGACATCATCTCAGTCTAGGAAAAGTCTATGGGGAAGAGGAGACTGAAGAAATACCTCTTCTTGGCTGCAACAGACTGATGGCATTATCTCAGTCTAGAAACAATCACTGGGAAGAGGAGACAGAGATAAAATGCTTATTCTTGCCTGCAGAAGACTCATCACATCATCTAAGTTTAATAAAAGTCACGGGAGAAGAGGAGACAGAGGAAATGCTTCTCTTTGCCTGCAGCAAACTGATGGTATAATTTTAGCTTAGGCAAAGTCACTGACCAGAGGACGAGAATGGCTTTTGCTGACAATAGATAGAACTACTTAATATCCCAGTGTACAATACCCTAATCCAATGCTACAGGTTGGGGATCACAGGGGGGCCGCAGGTTGGGGATCACCGGGGGGCCGCAGGTTGGGGATCATAGGGGCGCCACAGGTTGGGGTTCATAGGGGGCCACAGGTTGGGGATCACCGGGGGGCCACAGGTTGGGGATCATAGGGGCGCCACAGGTTGGGGTTCATAGGGGGCCACAGGTTGGGATTACAGGGGGGCCACAGGTTGGGGATCACAGGGGGGCTGCAGGTTGGGGATCACAGGGGGGCCACAGGTTGGGGATCACAGGGGACCACAGGTTGGGATTACAGGGGGGCCACAGGTTGGGGATCACAGGGGGGCCGCAGGTTGGGATCACAGGGGGGGCCACAGGTTGGGGGTCACAGGGGGCCACAGGTTGGGGATCACAGGGGGGCCACAGGTTGGGGATCACAGGGGGCCACAGGTTGGGGATCACAGGGGGGGCCACAGGTTGGGGATCACAGGGGGGGCCACAGGTTGGGGATCACAGGGGACCACAGGTTGGGGATCACCGGGGGGCCACAGGTTGGGGATCACAGGGTGGGCCACAGGTTGGGGATCACAAGGGACCACAGGTTGGGGATCACCGGGGGGCCACAGTTTGGGGATCACAGGGGCGCCACAGGTTGGGGTTCATAGGGTGCCACAGGTTGGGGGTCACAGGGGGCCACAGGTTGGGATTACAGGGGGACCACAGGTTGGGGGTCACAGGGGGCCACAGGTTGGGGATCACAGGGGGGCCACAGGTTGGGGATCACAGGGGACCACAGATTGGGGGTCACAGGGGGGCCACAGGATGGGATCACAGGGGTGCCACCGGTTGGGGTTCATAGGGGGCCACAGGTTGGGGGTCACAGGGGGCCACAGGTTGGGATTACAGGGGGACCCCAGGTTGGGGGTCACAGGGGGCCACAGGTTGGAGATTACAGGGGGGGCCACAGGTTGGGGATCACAGGGGGGCCACAGGTTGGGGATCACAAGGGCGCCACAGGTTGGGATCACAGGGGGACCACAGATTGGGGGTCACAGGGGGCCACAGGTTGGGGGTCACAGGGGGGCCACAGGTTGGGGGGTCACAGGGGGGCTACAGGTTGGGGGTCACAGGGGGCCACAGGTTGGGGGATCACCATGCGGCCACAGGTTGGGGGTCACAGGGGGGCCACAGGTTGGGGATCACAGGGGCGCCACAGATTGGGATCACAGGGGTGCCACTGGTTAGGGTTCATAGGGGCCCACAGGTTGGGGATCACAGGGGCGCAACAGGTTGGGATCACAAGGGGTGCCACCGGTTGGGGTTCATAGGGGGCCACTGGTTAGGGTTCATAGGGGGCCACAGGTTGGGGGTCACAGGGGCGCCACAAGTTGGGGGGTCACAGGGGGCCACAGGTTGGGATTACAGGGGGACCACAGGTTGGGGATCACAGGGGCGCCACAGGTTGGGATCACAGGGGTGCCACCGGTTGGGGTTCATAGGGGGCCACAGATTGGGGGTCACAGGGGGGCCACAGGTTGAGCATCCATGCTTTAGAGGAAATGAGGGTGGGGCTCTATCTGATTGCTGCAGCTTCTAGCGCACATTATGAGAAGCTCACAGTGTGCGGTGAAATCAGAGGAAGCCGTTTCAGTCCAGGAGAGGAGCCGCTACAACGTGTGTGAGACTGAAGGGTGGAGGCCGGAGTTCTGCTTTAAAGCGGATCTCCACCCTAAAGTGAAGATCCGCTGATCGGAGCCCTCCCCCCCTCCGGTGTCACAATTGACACCTTTCAGGGGGGAGGGGGGTGCAGATACCTGTCTAAAGACAGGTATCTGCAACCACTTCCGGCCCGCAGTCTCGGGCAAAAGTCGGGTTTTTTGGCGACATCCCGTCGCCCCCCCGTTGTGTGCTGGGAACTCTCGGCTCCCAGCACACAGCGGGAGCCAATCGGCGGACGCAGCGCGACTCGCGCATGGGCCGTAGGGAACCGGGCAGTGAAGCCGGAGCGCTTCACTTCCTGGTTCCCTCACCGTGGATGGAGGGGGGAGCAGCAGGGTGACGAGCGATCGCTCATCCTCTGCTGCGGACGGCGCTGGACTCCAGGACAGGTAAGTGTCCTAATATTAAAAGTCAGCAGCTGCCGTATTTGTTGCTGCTGGCTTTTAATATTTTTTTCTGGTGAACCATCCGCTTTAAGCAAAATGCAGGAAAATGTGAAAGGGAAGAAGGAGGTCCGTGTCTGGAGCGTGGAGCACGTCAGGAAGCCGTCTGTCTGCAAATGGGAGAGACGTCTTGTGAGAGCGCGGTCTGTCACGCAGCCAGAGAAACACTGTGTGGATCCCTTCACCATTAGTTAGATTGCTAAATGCACTGCGGGGCGCGCCCAGGGACCTATCAAAGACCTGACGGTAGAAGGTAAGTGGGGAGCCGGAGGGAGAATGAAAGGAAAAGGAGGGCGGGCACGTGACTTCGCCATCCAAGAAGAGACTGAAAAACAAAACATGTCTGGGAAATAATCGGGGAGTTTCTATAAGAAACTTCTCATTTCCATTTCTGATCATCTGCTGAGAGACAATCAGAGAAGCCCCCGGGGGGGGGTTAGAGAGAGATTCAGTGCAGGGGAAAAAAAAACATAAAACGTTCATAAAGTTCCTACACTGACCACTACACTGACCTGCCTGATCCCTACACTGACCACTACACTGACCTGCCTGAGTCCTACACTGACCACTACACTGACCTGCCTGATCCCTACACTGACCACTACACTGACCTGCCTGATCCCTACACTGACCACTACACTGACCTGCCTGATTCCTATACTGACCACTACATTGACCTGCCTGATTCCTACACTGACCTGCCTGATTCCTATACTGACCACTACACTAAACTACATGATTCCTACACTGACCACTACACTGACCTGCCTGATTCCTACACTGACCTACTACACTGACCTGCCTGATTCCTACACTGACCACTACACTCACCTACCTGATTCCTACACTGACCACTACACTGACCTGCCTGATTCCTACACTGACCACTACACTGACCTGCCTGATTCCTACACTGACCACTACACTAAACTACATGATTCCTACACTGACCACTACACTGACCTGCCTGAGTCCTACACTGACCACTACACTGACCTGCCTGATCCCTACACTGACCACTACACTGACCTGCCTGATCCCTACACTGACCACTACACTGACCTGCCTGATTCCTATACTGACCACTACATTGACCTGCCTGATTCCTACACTGACCTGCCTGATTCCTATACTGACCACTACACTAAACTACATGATTCCTACACTGACCACTACACTGACCTGCCAGATTCCTACACTGACCACTACACTGACCTGCCTGATTCCTACACTGACCACTACACTAAACTACATGATTCCTACACTTACCACTACACTGACCTGCCTGATTCCTACACTGACCACTACACTGACCTGCCTGATTCCTACACTGACCACTACACTAAACTACATGATTCCTACACTGACCACTACACTGACCTGCCTGAATCCTACACTGACCTGCCTGATTCCTACACTGACCACTACACTGACCTGCCTGATTCCTATACTGACCACTACACTGATCTGCCTGATTCCTATACTGGCCACTACACTGACCTGCCTGATTCCCACACTGACCACTACACTGACCTACCTGATTCCTATACTGACCACTACACTGACCTGCCTGATTCCTATACTGGCCACTGCACTGACCTGCCTGATTCCCACACTGACCACTGCACTGACCAAACTGATTCCTACACTGACCACTATACTGACCTGCCTGATTCCTATACTGGCCACTACACTGACCTGCCTGATTCCTATACTGGCCACTACACTGACCTGCCTGATTCCTATACTGACCACTACATTGACCTACCTGATTCCTACACTGACCTGCCTGATTCCTATACTGACCACTACACTAAACTACATGATTCCTACACTGACCACTACACTGACCTGCCTGATTCCTACACTGACCACTACACTAAACTACATGATTCCTACACTGACCTGCCTGAATCCTACACTGACCTGCCTGATTCCTACACTGACCACTACACTGACCTACCTGATTCCTACACTGACCACTACACTGACCTGCCTGATTCCCACACTGACCACTGCACTGACCAACCTGATTCCTACACTGACCACTACACTGACCTGCCTGATTCCTACACTGACCACTGCACTGACCTGCCTGATTCCTATACTGACCACTGCACTGACCAACCTGATTCCTACACTGACCTACCTGATTCCTATACTGACCACTGCACTGACCTGCCTGATTCCTACACTGACCACTACACTGACCTGCCTGATTCCTACACTGACCACTACACTGACCTACCTGATTCCTATACTGACCACTACACTGACCTACCTGATTCCTATACTGACCACTACACTGACCTGCCTGATTCCTATACTGTACACAAAAACAAAAATAAGGTATGTAGCAAGCTCACCCACTGCCATTGTTGCAATGTAGGGATGCACATTAATCATTCATATTATCCCCCTATCCATACAACATAATCAGCAGATAATGGGGGATCTCTGTATGGACCAGAATAACCCCATTAATGATTCCCCTATAATAGATAAGCCTATAAAAAAGGGGTGAAGAGAAAATGAATAAGAGATCCTCCCAAAATAATTCTTCAACAAGTAACTGTTGTATGTTGTAGACTTTAATAAGTAAACCGCAATAAATGACTTATACGAAATTCATAATAGAAAAAACACCACACCTTCCTCCACCATTAAAATAAGACTAGTCTAAACTATAGACGTGGGTGGCCACCCGGTCAGGCATACACACCACAACCACTCCCAGCACTCATCCATCCAATATCAATCTCCAATCAAATGGCAATAAAAGCTGTTAAGTCCTCATTCACAATGAAGGTGAAGTAAAGCTGGCCCAATGGTTAGAAATTGGTCATAGTACTAACAGTGACTCGAGTCACCTTTTTGTGCCTGATCTCCCGGATTTTGGGAACCCGGTACTAGCCAGCCGTAGGTCCCCTGGACCCCAAACTTGGCACACATGTAGCCCCATTTCTCCTCTACAGGTATGCAAAGTTTGTTGCCTGGGGGACCTACAGCTGGGGAGCACCAATTTTTTAAAGCCGGGCACCCCTTCCATAGACTCCTATGTTAAACGTCAGTCTAGTCATGGACACAATAAGGCATGGACACAGTGAGGCATGGGCACAGTGAGGCATGGGCACAGTAAGTCATGGGCACAGTGAGGCATGGACACATTGAGGCATGGACACAGTGAGGCATGGGCACAGTGAGGCATGGGCACAGTGAGGCATAGGCACAATGAGGCATGGGCACAATGAGGCCTGGACAGAGTGAGGCATGGGCACAGTGAGGCATGGACACATTAAGGCATGAACACATTGAGGCATGGACACATTAAGGCATGGACACATTAAGGCATGGACACAATGAGGCATGGACACAGTGAGTCATGGGCACAGTGAGTCATGGGCACAGTGAGGCATGGACACAGTGAGGCATGGACAGAGTGGGTCATGGGCACAGTGAGACATGGACAGAGTGGGTCATGGGCACAGTGAGACATGGACACAGTGAGACATTCACATGGACACGGTGAGGCATGGATACAGTGAGGCATGGACACAGTGAGACATGGACACATTGAGGCATGGGCACAGTGAGGCATGCAGATGGACACCCTAGGCTTATACTTAAGTCAATAAGTTTTCCCATTTTTTTGTGGTAAAATTAGGTACCTCGGCTTATATCCGGTTTGGCTTATACTCGAGTATACTCGGGCACCCATAATTGCATGTTACAGCTCCTGGTCCTGTCAGGGGGAGAAATGACTGATCGCATGTTCATACAATGTATGACCAGTGATCTGTGGTTTCCCCAAGTCAGTCCCACCCCCCCTTCAGGTAGAACACACCCAGGGAACATACTTAACCCCTTCCTCGCCCCCTAGTGTTAACCCCTTCCCTGCCAGTGGCATTTTTATAGTAATCAATGCATTTTTATAGCACCGATTGCTATAAAAATGACAATGGTCCCCAATGGTGTCAAAAGTGTCCGATGTTTCCGCCATAATGTCGCAGTACCGATAAAAATTGCCGCCATTACTTATTAATAAAAATGCCATAAAACTATCCCCTATTTTGTAGGCGCTATAATTTTTGCGCAAACCAATCAATAAACCCTTAATGCAATTTTTTTTTTTTTTACGAAAAATAGGTAGAAGAATACGTATCGGCCTAAACTGAGGAAAACTATTTTTTTCTATATTTTTGGGGGATATTTATTATAGGAAAAAGTAAAAAAGGTGATCAAATCCCACCAAAAGAAATCTCTATTTGTGGGGAAAAAGGACGCCAATTTTGTTCGGGAGCCACGTCGCACGACCATTGTCAGTTAAAGTGACGCAGTGCCGCATCGCAAAAAGTGGCCCAGTCTTTGACCAGCAAAATGGTCCGGAGCTGAAGTGGTTAAAGCTCTCCTGAATGAGTGATGGAGAATGAGTGATGGAGAATGCGGGGAGTCTCTTCACCAGAAGTGAAAGCGATCAGCCGGGAGACTCTCGCGCCGGGGGAATGGAAAGTGTTTTGTTTTGTTCGGTACGTTTTTATGGAGACCTGAGCGCGCCGGATCCTCGGGGACAGCTAACTGGAGGAATCTATTGTATCCAGACTGTAGTCTTTTTATGTGAGTAATAAACCACAAAACCACTAAACTCTCCCCAGGACGCCCTGTGGGCAGCGTAATTACTCCACACCGCTCCGACAACCTGTTAAGTTGACTTTTACGCTTTTTACTGTGAGCGGCAGACTGCGGTTTACAGAACGTTTAAAGCGAAGAGACGGCGAGATCTTCGGGGGATGAAAATTGAAAATAAAGTGTACACGGGAGGAATGAGAGGCTTTATCGCTCTACTGGAGAAATACGGCCTGATACAAGGAATTATGGCCGCCCCCGGATCTGTTCTGTTCTGAGATAAGGAGGGTCCTCCGACCTCCTCTGTTATGTTTGCATGATTTAGATTTATTCTTATCATTGTTATGAGACAAATTTTAAGTCATCTCATTTTCTATATATTAACCACCTCGATACCGGGGGCACTTTAACCCCCTTCCTGCCCAAGCCATTTTTCAGCTTTCAGCGCTGTCACATTTTGAATGACAATTGCGCGGTCATAAATGGAAAAAGAAAATATGAACAGCCACACTCCAAAAAACCTTGATGGTTGTTGTAACGGAATGGCCAGTGGGACCCAGAGGCTCTTGCAGGGTGTGGGGTACTCCTGTTTCAGCTTCACCAATGACTCTTGTGTCTAAAGTCATCCTATGTCCACTAGGGGCATAAGATGACTGAGAAATTATATATCGGATTACATGAGATGGGACAGTAATAATAATTCACAATATATTGCAGGATATCTTGAAATATTACAGGTTGTTGATTCTAAACTCAACCGGTCAATAGAGTGATTCATTCATGTGGGAGCACAGACTGTTAAGGGGGTAATTAGGTCTGCTACCGTCATGTAAACTAACCTTAGTCTGGCTTCTAAAGACCTTTTCATTGTGTTATGCTAATTGTCACTGTATTGTGTGAAGTTCTATTGATGATGTGTGTTGTGAGTTAGCACAGTCTAAAGGTCAGATGTCTGACTTATTTTTTACTAAAGGAATGTGTATTGTATAGCAGGTGAGAGAAGCCGGAATCTTGATGTCTGACTTGTCAGCTGTAGCTAATTAGCTCATGTAGATTATGTTGGAGCCAGAAAGTCTGACTAAAGATGTGTCCAATACACATCTTTAGTCAGACTTTCTGGCTCCAACATAATCTACATGAGCTAATTAGCTACAGCTGACAAGTCAGACATCAAGATTCCGGCTTCTCTCACCTGCTATACAATACACATTCCTTTAGTGTATAATGTTGTGTGTGGAGTTAAGCCATTGTTCATTGGGGTTCCTAAACTGTATATAAGAAGCCTGAGTTTACCATTAAAGTATCTATTCATTTTGAACCAGAGAACAGAGTGGTGTGTGTCTTGTTTTCTGGGGAATCCTATGGGTCGTGTTCGTCTGCTGGATTGTGGAGTGTCGTTAAGCTGTCGTGGGTTGGTGGAATGGAATATCGTAAACGGCATTAACCCCTGACCTTTACAGTTGCCTTTATTTAAAAAAAGGAAAAATGCACACAACACGGAAGTAAAACAGTTGACGCGTTTCGCACTATAAATTAGTGCTTAATCATAGCTTATTGCACGGTCATGCAACACTGTACCCAAATTAAATTTTACTAATTTTTTTCCCACAAATAGAGCTTTCTTTTGGTGGTATTTGATCACCTCTGCTGTTTTTAGTTTTTTTGCGCATTAAACAAAATAAGATCGACAATTTAAAAAAAAATATATATATATTTTACTTTTTGCTATAATAAATATCCCCCAAAAATATATAAACACATATTTTTTCCCTTAGTTTTGTCCGATACCTATTCTTCTACCTATTTTTAGTAAAAAAAAAAAAAAAATACGCAATTAGCGTTTATTGATTGGTTTGAGCAAAAGCTATAGGGCCAGATTCAGCAAGAAGTTACGCGGCTTATCTCTAGCTAAGCCGCGTAACTTCTAACCTACGCCGGTGTATCTGTTTTCTGTATTCAGAAAACAAGATACGCCGGGATTGAGTTAAGCTACGAGCGGCGTAATTGTATTACGCCGTCGTATCTTAACTGCAATTTTAAAATGGCCGCTAGGGACGTTCCCGCTGATTTATGCCGAGAATATGTAAATCAGCGAGATACGCCAGTTCACGAACGTACGCCCGCCCGACGGAGTGACTTTACGCCGTTTCCGTAATGGGTTTCCCGGCGTAAAGATAAAGCACCAAAAAGATGGTGCATCCTATGTTAAGTATGGACGTCGTGACCGCGTCGAATTTGAATTTTTTTACGCCGTTTGCGTAACTCGTCCGTGAATGGGGATTCACATTGAAAATACAGTCATAATTTGGAGCATGCGCACTGGGATACCTCAATGGACGACGCATGCACAGTACGTTCGTTAATTTAAATAGCAGACGCCCCCTACCCGCCGAATTTGACTTACGACGGGCCATTTACGCTACGCCGCTGCAATTTTACAGGCAAGAGCTTTGTGAATAAAGCACTTGCGTGTAAAGTTGCAGCGGTGAAACGTAAATCACATACGATAGATTTATAGCATTTTTTTTTTTTTACTAGTAATGGCGGCGCTCAGTGATTTTTATCGTGACTGTGATATTGTGGCGGACACATCGGACACTTTTGACACTATTTTGGGACCATTCACATTTATACAGTGAACAGTGCTATAAAAATGCACTGATTACTGTGTAAATTTGACATGCAGGGAAGGGGTTAACACTAGGGGGCGATCAAGGGGTTACATGTGTACCCTAGTGAGTGATTCTAACTGTAGGGGGACTGACTGGCGCAGGTCACAGAGGTGACTGATCTGTGTCCCTATGTACAAGGGACACAGCATCGGTCTCCTCTCTCCCTGACAGGACGTGGATCTGTACACACAATCGGACAAACCGATCGTGTGGGCCCATCGGTTTGTTTTCCATCGGTGAAAATAATAGAACTTGTTTTAAAATTTACCTATGGATAAAAAAAAAACGATCGTCTGTGTGGAAGTCCATCGGTCAAAAATCGACGCATGCTCAGAATCAAGTTGATGCATGCTCGGAAGCATTGAACTTCATTTTTCTCAGCATGTCGTTGTGTTTTACGTCACCGCGTAGGCAAGTCTGATGAAAGTCAGCTTCATCGGATATCCAATGAAAAAATCCATTGGATTAGATTCCATCAGATATCCGATCGTGTGTGGGCTTTAGTGTATCTACCCTCCAACCCCCTACTCACCCTCCTTCTACCCAATCCCACCACCTCCAAAACTTTTCATCCTTCTTCGATCCAATCTTACCAACTTCTAACCTATCAACCATTCAACCTGCTCACCCTCCTTATATCCATTATCCATACTCACTATCCTATCCAACCTCCAATCTGCCCACCATCCTTCCACCCAATCTCCGAATCCACCCTAGGGGTATATCCAGCCTCCAACCTGCTCTCACCCTCCTTCTATCCGATCTCACCACCTCCTAACCTATCCACCCTTCAACCTTCTCACTTGACACTTGGATGGTGGGAACTCCTCATAAAGCACAGCGGGGGTACAGACTCAGGAACTCAGCACAGGGATGGTGGGAACCCCTCACAATGGGCACAGCGGGTGTACAGACC
Organism: Rana kukunoris; assembly: GCA_029574335.1. Classification (NCBI taxonomy): domain Eukaryota; kingdom Metazoa; phylum Chordata; class Amphibia; order Anura; family Ranidae; genus Rana; species Rana kukunoris. The sequence continues at coordinate 21,614 of JAJQKJ010001590.1, forward strand.
CAGGAACTCAGCACACGGATGGTGGAAACTCCTCATAAAGCACAGCGGGGGTACAGACTCAGGAACTCAGCACAGGGATGGTGGGAACCCCTCATAATGGGCACAGCGGGTGTACAGACCCAGGAACTCAGCACACGGATGGTGGAAACTCCTCATAATGGGCACAGCGGGGGTACAGACCCGGGAACTCAGCACAGGGATGGTGGGAACCCCTCATAATGGGCACAGCGGGTGTACAGACCCGGGAACTCAGCACAGAGATGGTGGGAACCCCTCATAATTAGCACAGCGGGTGTACAGACCCGGGAACTCAGCACAGGGATGGTGGGAAGCCCTCATAATGGGAACAGCAGGTGGGCAGACCCCAGAACTCAGCACAGGGATGGAGGGAACCCCTCATAATGGGCACAGCAAGGGTACAGACCTGGGAAGTCAGCACAGGGATGGTGGGAACCCCTCATAATGGGCACTTCCTTGACATAGGAGATAATGTCAAAGGGTTTAAGTCCCCAGTTTGCGATTTTATAGAACTTTTGTATACGTTCGTTTTTATTGCAGATTTTTTTGTGTTTCCCTCGTTATTAAAGCTAACAATCAGATCTGAATTTCCTGTAGTGAAAGGTGATTTCTGATTGGTTGCTGGCGGTCACTTTCCTTTAGCTGCGGCACTTTGCTCATGAAAAGATGATGCCATTGCGGCAGAGGTGAGAGATCCGGCAGCGGGGTGACCTTGCAGCCAATCGTCACGATTGTACATGTGAGTTGGCTTATCACTGCCCTTGTAAATGTATGCGGCGGTCTCGGGTTTCGAGGATGTAATTATACCGTCAGAAATGGGCCGACCCTCTTTAGGTGGTAATCTAAGCTCTTCTCTCTATTTTTGGAACGACCCTTTTGTCCAAATGTTCTCTCTCCGCGCCGGCACAGGACAAATCACACAGAGTCCTCCTTTCCCGGGCACAATCCTTGGTTATCCTCTGCAGATTTATGTATGAAAGAGATCCGCTTAAAGGGTATGAAGACCCCCCCCAATAATAGTCTTCTCTGATCTTCTCCTCCCCTATACAGAAACAGCTTCCCCCGATTTCACTGCACACTGTGGGCCAGATTCAGGTAGTCCAGAGCATCTTTGCTCTGGAGTAACGCTTCTCATTTGCGTTGCGCTGCAGAAATTTTAGGAGCAAGTGCTGTTATTCAGGAAGCACTTGCTCCTAAAGTTGCGGCAGCGCATCGCAAATGAGCCGGCGGAATTCAAATTGGGCGGGTACGGGGCGTGTAGTATGCTAACTAAGCGCGATCCCGCCGCCAACGTACTGCGCATGCGTCGAGTGTCAAAACATCCCCGTGCGCATGCTCCAAAATCTGTGAATGAACGTCAATGACGTCACATTCCCATTCATGACCGTTTTACGCAAGCGACGTTTTTTTTTTTTTTTCGATGCGATGACGACGCCTATACCTAACATAGGATATTCCAACCCCATGTAGGTATATCTATGCGCCGCGTATCCCGTCCGGAAACGTCGTAACGTCACTCACTGCGTCGCGCCGGAATGCGATCCCGTGAATTGCCGATCGGGGAAATCCGAACGCCCCCATTAAAAGCATATTTTTTGAGCGGAAAATCGGCGGGAACGCCCCCGGCGCCATTTTTAAGTTGAAGTAACGATGCGATGGCGAAACTCAGTTACGCTGCTCGCATCGGAGCTTCAACCCGGCGTTTCTTGTTTTCTGGTTACAGAAAACAGAAACGCCGGCTCAAAGTCACAGTTAGGCTGGCGGATCACTGGATCCGCCAGCCTAACTGTTCCTGAATCTGGCCCTGTGAGTTTCTCACAATTTGCATTACAAGCTGCAGCAAGTCTTTCATCCCCAGCCTAACTTCTGCCTAGGAACACCAACTTCTCCATAACATTCACCCAGCAAGGCATTTTGATATTTCAATGCCCCCCCTCCCGAAGAACCAACCCACTGTTTGAAGTAATGTACAGGCCCCTGCTGGCCCATCCCACCAGCCATGACCCACCTGCATTGCATAGAGAAGCACAGAGACCCAGTCACATCACCAAGTCCAATGAAAATGGAAAGGAGGATTGCCACCAACCAAAAATAAAATCCCAAGGGAAGCCTTGCAGCAAAGAAAAAAAAAATGCTATGGATGGGACTTCGGCTGAAAGAAACCAATGACCTCAAATCACCCACAAAATGAATGGTAAAGAAACACAATAAAGGGCAGCAAAGGGGCCAATTTCCCAAAGAGCTAGCAATCAACATAAATGCACAGTTTTCTATCTCCCTGCATACTTTGTTAGTATTCTCAATTTTTTTCCTACCAATGGCTTCCAATTCACTAAAACTATAGGGGGAATTTTACTAAAACCGGAACAGACCGAAAATGGAGCAACTGTGCATAGTAACCAATCAGCTTATTCGGTAAAGTTTAGAAAATGAAAGCTAAAATATGATTGGTTGCTGCACACAGCTTTTCTAGATTCTGGCTGCTCCAGTCTTATACAATTCCCCTCTATTACTGCTCTGTGCCCCCCCCCCCCTATACAAGCTTGGTGTAAAAAAAAAAAACGCGAAATGTACCTCCATGTTAGCCTATGTAGGGGTTTACAGATTCGCCTAAAAACCATGGCAAAGCCGACCCTCCTCCCCAACTGGCAGAGGACTCGATGTGGAGAAATATGATATTAATCACCTGCCCAAATAAAAATTCAATAGACTTTATTTTCATTCTTTCCTCTGACAATCCTATCTTTCTATTTCCTCCTTTCAACCATTCTCCCTTCCTTTGACCTTTCCTCCATCCTTCCTTCCTACTTCTTCCCTCTCTTCTTTCATCCTTCCCCTCTCTCCCTTCCTTCTTTTTGTCTTCTCTCCCTTCTTTCCTTCAGCCTCCCTTACTCCTTCCTTCCTTCCTTCCTTCCTTCCTTCCTTCCTTCCTTCCTTCCTTCCTTCCTTCCTTCCTTCCTTCCTTCCTTCCTTCCTTCCTTCCTTCCTTCCTTCCTTCCACCTTTACTCCTTTCTTCCTCCCTCTCTTCCTTCCTCTATCCTCCCTCCATCCCTCCTTTTCCTCCAATCTACCTTCCTTCCTACCTCCCTCCTCCCTCCTCACCTTCATATTCCCTTTATTCCTCTTTTCCTCCATCCTCTCTTGCTTCCTCTCTTCCTTCCTCCCTCCCTTCTTTTCTACATCCCTCCTTTCCTCCGTCCCCCTTCCTTCCTCCCTTCCTTCTTTTCTACATCCCTCCTTTCCTCCGTCCCCCTTTTTTCCTCCCTTCCTTCTTTTCTACATCCCTCCATTCTTTCCTCCATTTTTCCTTCCTTCCCATGACCTTTCCACCATTCTCCCTTTCTTCCTCCCTTCCTTACTTCTTTCCTCTATCATTCCTCCCTCCCTCCTTTCCTCCAATCTACCTTCCGTCTTACCTCCCTCTTTACCTTCATATTCCCTTTCTTTCTCTTCTCCTCCATCCTCCCTTCCTCAGTCCTTTCCTCTGTTCTATCTTTACTTCCTTTCTCCCTCGTCCTCCCTTCATTCCTTTCTCCATTCCTCCCTCTCTTACTTCCTGTCTCCTGTCCTCCCTCCTTTCCTCCCCCCTTCCTTCCTCCCTCCCTCGTTTCATTCTCCTGTCCTTTCCTCCATCCCCCTCCCTCCTTCCTTCCTTCATTACTTCCTCCTTTCCTTCTTTTCCTCCTCCTTTCCTCCATCCTCCCTTTCTTCTTCCATCCTCCCTTCCTTCCTTTCTCCTTTGCTCGTCCTTCCTTCCTTCCTCCCTCCTCTCCTGCATCCTTTCTCCCTCATTTCCTTCAACCACCATTTCTTTCTTTCTTTCCTTCCTTCCTTCCTTCCTTCCTTCCTTCCTTCCTTCCTTCCTTCCTTCCTTCCTTCCTTCCTTCCTTCCTTCCTTCCTTCCTTCCTTCATCTCATAATCCTAGCCTTCCATTCTTCCTCCCTCCCTCTCTTCCTTTCTCCCTTCCAGCCTTCCCTCTTCTCAGTATCCTATATTCTCCTCCTCTTTCCCACTATTCTATCATTCATTCCTTCTTCTCTTCCCTTGTATCCAGAGAGAGAGAACAGTCACAGTGGGTGTGGTTTTACGGATAGTTTTGGGTCTCCTATAACCGCTGTGATTGGACGGTTAAACACTGATCGTGTGGTTATGACATCACATGGGAGCGCATTATCGGCGCTCTGTATTAGACACTCCCTGTACATTCATATTAAGTGTTCTTGACACATTGAGACTTCAATACACTAAAAGATCGGCGATAATCCCACAGTGTAAACAAATTGGCATTATAATAATTAACACTGAAACCAAATATTGATCACTGTCTCATTGAGAGTCTCGTAACAAAACAGAATCTCAGCCGATCGAACCGAGGAACGCGTTTTATTTCCAAAGTACAAATGAATGCAATAGAAGATCGGAATAAAACTTGTGAAAACCCAAAAGGCCCTAAAAAACTATGCTCTACTGACACCGTCCACTGCTCTACTGACACCGTCCACTGCTCTACTGACACCGTCCACTGCTCTACTGACACCGTCCACTGCTCTACTGACACCGTCCACTGCTCTACTGACACCGTCCACTGCTCTACTGACACCGTCCACTGATCTACTGACACCGTCCACTGATCTACTGACACCGTCCACTGATCTACTGACACCATCCACTGATCTACTGACACCATCCACTGCTCTACTGACACCGTCCTCTGCTCTACTGACACCGTCCACTGCTCTACTGACACCGTCCTCTGCTCTACTGACACCGTCCACTGCTCTACTGACACCGTCCACTGATCTACTGACACCGTCCACTGATCTACTGACACCGTCCACTGATCTACTGACACCGTCCTCTGCTCTACTGACACCGTCCACTGCTCTACTGACACCGTCCACTGCTCTACTGACACCGTCCACTGCTCTACTGACACCGTCCACTGCTCTACTGACACCGTCCACTGCTCTACTGACACCGTCCACTGCTCTACTGACACCGTCCACTGATCTACTGACACCGTCCACTGATCTACTGACACCGTCCACTGATCTACTGACACCATCCACTGATCTACTGACACCATCCACTGCTCTACTGACACCGTCCTCTGCTCTACTGACACCGTCCACTGCTCTACTGACACCGTCCTCTGCTCTACTGACACCGTCCACTGCTCTACTGACACCGTCCACTGATCTACTGACACCGTCCACTGATCTACTGACACCGTCCACTGATCTACTGACAACACGTCCTCTGCTCTACTGACACCGTCCACTGCTCTACTGACACCGTCCACTGCTCTACTGACACCGTCCACTGCTCTACTGACACCGTCCACTGCTCTACTGACACCGTCCACTGCTCTACTGACACCGTCCTCTGCTCTACTGACACCGTCCACTGCTCTACTGACACCGTCCACTGCTCTACTGACACCGTCCTCTGCTCTACTGACACCAACCACTGCTCTACTGACACCAACCACTGCTCTACTGACACTGTCCACTGCTCTACTGACACCAACCACTGCCCAACTGACACCATCCACTGCTCTACTGACACATCCACTGCTCTACTGACACCAACCACTGCTCTACTGACACCATTGCTCTACTGACACCGTCCTCTGCTCTACTGACACCAACCACTGCTCTACTGACACCAACCACTGCTCTACTGACACCGTCCACTGCCCTACTGACACCGTCCACTGCCCTACTGACACCATCCACTGCTCTACTGACACCGTCCACTGCTCTACTGACATCAACCACTGCTCTACTGACACCGTCCACTGCTCTACTGACACCAACCACTGCTCTACTGACACCATCCACTGCTCTACTGACACCATCCACTGCTCTACTGACACCATCCACTGCTCTACTGACACCAACCACTGCTCTACTGACACCAACCACTGCTCTACTGACACCAACCACTGCTCTACTGACACTGTCCACTGCTCTACTGACACCAACCACTGCCCAACTGACACCATCCACTGCTCTACTGACACATCCACTGCTCTACTGACACCAACCACTGCTCTACTGACACCATTGCTCTACTGACACCGTCCTCTGCTCTACTGACACCAACCACTGCTCTACTGACACCGCCCTCTGCTCTACTGACACCGTCCACTGCCCTAGTGACACCGTCCACTGCCCTACTGACACCATCCACTGCTCTACTGACACCGTCCACTGCTCTACTGACATCAACCACTGCTCTACTGACACCGTCCACTGCTCTACTGACACCAACCACTGCTCTACTGACACCAACCACTGCTCTACTGACACCAACCACTGCTCTACTGACACTGTCCACTGCTCTACTGACACCGTCCACTGCTCTACTGACACCAACCACTGCTCTACTGACACCAACCATTGCTCTACTGACACCAACCACTGCTCTACTGACACCGTCCACTGCTCTACTGACACCAACCACTGCTCTACTGACACCAACCACTGCTCTACTGACACCAACCACTGCTCTACTGACACCAACCACTGCTCTACTGACACCGTCCACTGCTCTACTGACACCAACCACTGCTCTACTGACACCGTCCTCTGCTCTACTGACACCACTGCTCTACTGACACCGTCCTCTGCTCTACTGGCACCAACCACTGCCCTACTGACACCAACCACTGCTCTACTGACACTGTCCACTGCTCTACTGACACCAACCACTGCCCAACTGACACCATCCACTGCTCTACTGACACATCCACTGCTCTACTGACACCAACCACTGCTCTACTGACACCATTGCTCTACTGACACCGTCCTCTGCTCTACTGACACCAACCACTGCTCTACTGACACCGCCCTCTGCTCTACTGACACTGTCCACTGCTCTACTGACACCGTCCACTGCTCTACTGACACCAACCACTGCTCTACTGACACCGTCCACTGCTCTACTGACACCGTCCACTGCTCTACTGACACCGTCCACTGCTCTACTGACACCGTCCACTGCTCTACTGACACCAACCACTGCTCTACTGACACCAACCACTGCTCTACTGACACCAACCACTGCTCTACTGACACCAACCACTGCTCTACTGACACCGTCCACTGCTCTACTGACACCAACCACTGCTCTACTGACACCGTCCTCTGCTCTACTGACACCACTGCTCTACTGACACCGTCCTCTGCTCTACTGGCACCAACCACTGCCCTACTGACACCAACCACTGCTCTACTGACACTGTCCACTGCTCTACTGACACCAACCACTGCCCAACTGACACCATCCACTGCTCTACTGACACATCCACTGCTCTACTGACACCAACCACTGCTCTACTGACACCATTGCTCTACTGACACCGTCCTCTGCTCTACTGACACCAACCACTGCTCTACTGACACCGCCCTCTGCTCTACTGACACAGTCCACTGCCCTACTGACACCGTCCACTGCCCTACTGACACCGTCCACTGCTCTACTGACACCGTCCACTGTTCTACTGACACCAACCACTGCTCTACTGACACCGTCCACTGCTCTACTGACACCATCCACTGCTCTACTGACACCATCCACTGCTCTACTGACACTGTCCACTGCTCTACTGACACCAACCACTGCTCTACTGACACCAACCACTGCTCTACTGACACCGTCCACTGCTCTACTGACACCGTCCACTGCTCTACTGACACCGTCCACTGCTCTACTGACACCGTCCACTGCTCTACTGACACCAACCACTGCTCTACTGACACCAACCACTGCTCTACTGACACCAACCACTGCTCTACTGACACCGTCCTCTGCTCTACTGACACCACTGCTCTACTGACACCGTCCTCTGCTCTACTGGCACCAACCACTGCCCTACTGACACCGTCCACTGCCCTGCTGACACCATCCACTGCTCTACTGACACCGTCCACTGCCCTACTGACACTGTCCACTGCCCTACTGACACTGTCCACTGCCCTACTGACACTGTCCACTGCTCTACTGACACCGTCCACTGCTCTACCGACACCAACCACTGCTCTACTGACACAAACCACTGCTCTACTGACACCATCCAGTGCTCTACTGACACCGTCCACTGCCCTACTGACACCGTCCACTGCCCTACTGACACCGTCCACTGCCCTACTGACACCGTCCACTGCCCTACTGACACTGCCCACTGCTCTACTGACACCGTCCACTGCTCTACTGACACCGTCCTCTGCTCTACTGACACCACTGCTCTACTGACACCGTCCTCTGCTCTACTGACACCACTGCTCTACTGACACCGTCCACTGCTCTACTGACACCGTCCACTGCTCTACTGACACCGTCCTCTGCTCTACTGACACCGTCCTCTGCTCTACTGACACCGTCCTCTGCTCTACTGACAATGATCTCCTGACACCGACCTCTGCTCTACTGACACCATCCATGTTTTAATATATTTGGGGTGCACACCCTAATGCAATAGGCTGCGCACACCTATGTCATCACACCAACCTACATGGCCAAAAATGTATGTGAACACCCCTTCAAATAGCTAAGATCAGGTTTTTCAGTGAAGGGTACTGTTGATACTACAGAATGCAGGACATTTTAGACAAATGTGGACTTCCAATGTTAAAAGGGGTGCAGAGGTGCAGGTTGCTGTGCAATGTAAAGGGGTGCAGGGTGCTGTGTAATGTAAAGGGGTCCAGAGGTGCAGGGTGCTGGAACCCCACATCCCATCATTAACCGCTGCCGTGAAGCGCTGCCACCGTGTCCCCCCCCCCCCCTAAACTGCTCAGTCTAAAATGCCCGGGCCTTTTTTTTTTGTCCCACTCTGGGCCTGGTTATAATGTATCAGCAATGTGCAGAACATTGTATTTATGTATAATCGGCACGGATAAGCCATGAAAATGTCTTTAGGTGATATTTTAGAGGATTCTTTTGTTGCAAGGTATCAATAAAGTGATTATTCAGCAGAAAGCGCAGCGTACGCCACAAGCTGGTACAGACCGTCTCCCACCTGATCTCGGAATTCCCTGGAAGGACACCGATAGTCAAAGCGTCAGGAAATTCTGAGCGTTCACAACAATGGCCCTGAGCTGTTCTGGGGTACAAATAAAAGTCACTGAATGTAACCCGACTCGGGCCAGAAATGAGAAGTCAGCTCGGAAAATACCAACGAAAGGTTGGAGCCGGGGGGCCAGGGACGATCAGGTGTCTCCAGATCGAGATGGAGCAGCCATGGCAAGGTCTATGACATCACTGTACATGAGGGGAGAATTCCACAGGATTTGGGCACAAATGTGAACGACAAACACGAGAGATTCGAGCAACTTGTGCAAGTCAGAGATTTAGAAGATGCCAAATACATTTTAGGTGAAATTTTCATCCTGCAGAGAATATTTTATGTTCATTCTTGTTCTTTCGAATGTTGTTAACCACTTAATCCCCGGACCAATATGCAGGTAAAGGACCAGGCCACTTTTTGCGATTCGGCACTGCGTCGCTTTAACTGACAATTGCGCGGTCGTGCGACGTGGCTCCCAAACAAAATCGGCGTCCTTTTTTTCCCACAAATAGAGCTTTCTTTTGGTGGTATTTGATTACCTTTTTTTTTTCGCTATAAACAAAAATAGAGCGACAAATTCAATATTTTTTTACTTTTTGCTATAATAAATATCCCCAAAAAAGGTATAATTTTTTTTCCCCTCAGTTTAGGCCGATACGTATTCTTCTACCTATTTTTGGTAAAAAAAAATCGCAATAAGCGTTTATCAATTGGTTTGCGCAAAATTTATGGCGTTAACAAAATAGGGGATAGTTTTATGGCATTTCTATTAATATTTTTTTTTTACTACTAATGGCGGCGATCAGCGTTTTGTTTTTTTTCATGACTGCGACATTATGGCGGACACATCGGACGATTTTGTCAATTTTTTGGGACCATTGTCATTTTCACAGCGAAAAGTGCTATAAAAATGCACTGATTACTGTGAAAATGACAATTGCAGTTTAGGAGTTAACCACTAGGGGGCGCTGTAGGGGTTAAGTGTGACCTCATATGTGTTTCTAACTGTAGGGGGGCGGGGCTGGACGTGTGACGTCAGTGATCGTCTTTCCCTATATCAGGGAACAGACGATCACTGGCACTGCCACAGTGAAGAACGGGGAAGGTTTGTTTACACTCACCTCTCCCTGTTCTTCAGCTCCTGTGACTGATCGCGACCCCACGGCTTAAAGAGACACGTACAGATACGTAATTGTGCCCAGCCGTGCCATTCGGCCGACGTATATCATTAGGAGGGGGTCCTTAAATGGTTAAAGCAGAGGTCCACCCGAATTTTTTTTTTTTTTTTAAAGTCAGCAGCTACAAATACTGCAGCTGCTGACTTTTAAAAAATGGACTTACCTGTCCAGGGCGCCCACGATGTCGGCAGACGAGGCCGAGCAATCGGGGGCAGCTCGTCTCTCGGCTGCCCCCGCCGCCATCCTCAGTGAGGAAATCAGGAAGTGAAGCGTTGCGGCTTCACTGCCTGGTCCCTACTGCGCATGCGCGAGTAGCGCGACGTGCCCTCACTGGTCCCCCTTCTCTCCTGGAACCAGTGTGTTTCCCAGGAGACAGCAGGGGGGGACGAGGGCGGCAAATGGCGTCACTCCCACAGGAGTCTATGCCCAGAAGTGGGTGTAAATACCTGTCTTAGACAGGTATCTGCACCCCCCCTCCCCCTGAAAGGTGCCAAATGTGACACCGGGGGGAAAGGGTTCCTGAAGAGCGGAAGTTCCATTTTGGGGTAGAACTCCGCTGTAAAGTATGTAGCACCCTTCTGAATAGGAAATCTGGGTAAATGTAGTTCTTTTCGGCTCCACAGTGACCAGTGAAGCAGTTTGTGATTGTTTTGGGCTGTTCTGGGCTCTGCAGGCTGCTGGTTTGATTGCTTTCCCCTGTCTTCTGGAGGATTCCAGAATATAGTGGTTTGGGAGGAGGCAAATCAGAAGTCCTCAGATCAGAGTCCTCCAGCAGAGTATTTCAGGAGAGGAGAGTTAAAGAGGAATGTATATGTTGCCTCAACCAATCTCTGGGGGGAGGATGTCCAGTAGGTGGCTGGAGAGTGAATAAATTGTGTTGGGCCTGAGGCAGTCCTGTTCTTGTCCAGAAGGAGAAGGTCCCAGTCTGAAGGGCTCCTGCCTTTCTGGAAAGCCCAGCTGAAAATTCAACCAGCTGTGGCAGAGCTGGGGGGGTTTGTTTTTTCTAAAATCTCTGAGCAGAGTCCTCCAGCAGAGCAGAGTATATCAGGAGAGGAGAGTGATAGAGGAAGGAGCAGAGTCCTCCAGCAGAGCAGAGTATTTCAGGACATGAATGATCTCCTTTATGATTGGTGTCGGTCCCTAACGCTCTGTTTCCACTATTGCAACCCCAAAGTGGCACGTTTTTTTCCCTTGATTTGATGCGACTTGAAGAAATGCCCGTGTATTCTTAAGGTCCTGGACCTCAAGTCGCATCAAAGTGGGCCCAAAGTAGTAAAGGAACTACTTTGAAGTCGCTGCGACTTAAAGTCGTACTAATATGAACGGTACTCATTGGAAATCATGGGGTAACACTATTCACGCAACTTTGCAGTCCCAAGTCGCATGACAAGTCGCATGACAAGTGGAAACCGAGTCTTATATATAATATGGAGGCCGGTGCAGTCACATTCGGCCTCGAATGCTCTTTGTATGAAGCTCTCTGTAGACACAATTGTGGATTTTCCCGCGCAGATATTTCGGTGGTCGGTGATTTCTGCGTTTACACAAAACCCTGCTAACCGGTTTAGCTTCTGGGTGCGATCTGAACGATATGATTCGTTTTCTTTGCTGATTTCACAGATGAAATATTTCCCTGAGAAGCAAAAGGAGAGAGAGAGAGAGAGAGGGAGCGCAGCGTGAAGTGACAGCCATCACACCCCCGTACCTGTCAGCGGCCCGCGGCGACCCAGAAAGGGTCCAGTTCAGCACCATTACTCAGGAAATCATTGGTCTCAAAGCCCCGCAAGTCATTTTTCAAAAGGCTTCAAACTGGAAAGAAGTAAAATTCAATTTCCAGGCAGCGGAATTGTGACACGTTGTGTATGAAATCAGCGCCGGGGTACATCTTTGTAATAAACGCGCTCGCTTATGGTTCCATCAGAGCCGCGGCCGGCTGATCCGCGCAGCACAGGGGGTGGAAATGGGTGAAAATTGGGATGAGACTGAAGAATGTGGATCATTTTTTTTTTCTTACGAGAAAAAAGAAAAAACAGGATTTGTATCGATTTTTTTTTCTTTAGAGGAAAAAAAGTAAAAACAGATACAATGTATATTTATTTCCCCTGGATCTATTCTTCAGCTTTGTCTATATAGACAGTGTTCTAGGCATGGGAGCAGGGCCGATCCGCCCTATAGGCTCACTCACTATGGAAGCCGCAAAGCTGCAGAGGGCTCCCGTAATTACTAGAGGCCCCGCCTGGTGAGAAGTCATTTTCGGCCCCTTACCCCGCTTCTCAACTCGCTGGCTGCATGGGAGAAGAGGTAAGAAGTCAGCACCCCCCCGCTCCTCACTTTAACCACTTAAGGACCCGCTCATGTACATTTACGACGGTACTTTAAAGATGGATATCTTGGTAACGGCAGCAGCTGCTGCCACAACCGAGGTATCCATCTTTAGTGTGAGCGGTCCTGTACACGATAACGGCGGTCTCCGCGGTGGATTTGCCGCGAGATCGCCGTTATCGGTGGCGGGAGAGGGCCCCCCCCCTCCCGCCATGATCGGGTCCATTCGGCAGCTGACTGGGGATGCGAGTGAGGGAAAAATGTCCTTCACCCGTCCCCATAGCTCTGCTGGGCGGAAGTGACGTCAAAACGTCAGTCCCGCCCAGAGTCTTAAAGAATTTAAATTTTTTTTTGTCATTTGAAAAAATGACAGTTTTCCAAAAATTCTTTTTTTTTTGCATTTTTGTGTAAATATGAGGTGTGACGTCTTTTTGACACCAGATCTCATATTTAAGAGGACCTGTCATGCTTTTTTCTATTACAAGGGATGTTTACATTCCTTGTAATAGGAATAAAAGTGATCACATTTTTTTTTCAGTGTAAAAAGTAATAAAATAAATAAAAATAAATAATAAAACAAACAAAAAATCACCCCGTCCCGACGAGCTCGTGCGCAGAAGTGAACGCATCCGCGAGTAGCGCCTGCATATGAAAAAGGTGTTCAAATCACACAAGTGAGGTATCGCCGCGATCGTTAGAGTGAGAGCAATAATTCTAGCCCTAGACCTCCTCTGTATCTCAAAAAATGCAACCTATAGAATTTTTTAAACGTCGCCTATCGAGATTTTTAAGGGTAAAAGTTTGAAGCCATGCCACGAGCGGGCGCAATTTTTAAGCGCGACATGTTGGGTATCATTTTATCATTTCAGCCATGAATAAGCACTGATCCAGTGCGAAACGCGTTGGCTGCTCCTTGTTTTCTACTGCTGTGACCCTATTTTTGTACATGCTGTCTATTGAATAAAAGACCACCCATCAGGTTTTGGAGTGCGGCTATCCATTTTTCTTTGTCCTCATTTTGCTTAGTGCACCGCCAGCACCCTCGGTATCCTGCACCACCTGTTACCATTTAGTGATCCCACCTGGAGTGGCGACTCCTTTCTCTTGGGTATCATTTTACTCGGCGTAACATTATCTTTCACAATATTCAAAAAAATTGGGCCAAATTTATTGTTGTCTTATTTTTCAGGTCAAAAAAGTGATTTTTTTTCCAAAAAAAGTGCGCTTGTAAGACCGCTGCGCAGATACGGTGTGACAAAAAGTATTGCAATGACCACTATTTTATTCTCTAGGGTGTTAAAAATAAATATATATATATATATAATGTTTGGGGGTTTTAAGTAATTTTCTAGCAGAAAAAACTGTTTTAGTCTCGTAAACACAGAATCTGAAAAACACCTTAAGTCCTTAAGTGGTTAATGTAAGATGTCATTTCCGACAGCATTACACCCCCTCTTCTGGCTTCTCAACTTTATTGTGACTTGTCATTTTTGGCAGCCCCCCCCAGCTTCTCAACTTTGATGTGACATGTCATTTTGCTTCGGGCCCCAGGAAGGTCAGGATTGGCACTGCATGGGTGTAGCCTAAGGGGTTGCGGGGGTCACAATCGCAAACCCCACCCCTAGCTCCAGGGGGCCCCAACAGCCTCCCTGTAATATTATCATATCCTCCACAAAGTCCAGCTCCGATCTGCCCAAGGGTCACTGGCAGGGAAGGGGTTAACCACTAGGGGGCGATCAAGGGGTTAATTGTGTGACAGTATGTAAAAAAATAATTAAAAAAAATTAAAAATAAAGAAAAATTGTAAAAACAACTTATTTGTTTTAATTCCTAAAAAGAAATGTAAAAATAACCATGCCTCTTACTCAACACCTTGGACTGTCTACTTTCCAAAAACGGTCAATGGGGGGTACTTGTACTGTCCTGACATTTTCAGGCCTCAAGAAATTAGATCGGCCATCGGTACATCAGGATTGATTGACTTTCAGATATATATCCCATAGATTGTGTTCTCTATAACTTTCCTACAGAATAAATAATATACACTGATTTGGGTGATTTTCTCCAAAGAAATTGGGCAGAATACAATTGTGTCCCCAAATTCATGGAGAAGGATGATTTATTTGCAAAATGTTAAAAACAGAAACAGAAATGTTATTTTTTGTTTATGTAGCAAAAAAAAAAAAAAAAAACACCAGTGGTGATTAAATACCACCAAAAGAAAGCTCTATGGGCCAGATTCAGGTAGATGAGAGCATCTTTGCTCCAGAGTTACGCTTCTCATTTACGTTACTCTGACGACCCTTTCAGCGCAAGTACTGTTATTCACATAGCAGTTGTGCGTAAACTTGCGCCAGAGTAACGATAATGCGCTGGCGTAACCCGACGCAAGGGGAAGTGGGTGTGATCATATGTAAATGATGGGCGGAGCCCAGCGCAGAGGCTTACGTTCAGCGCATCAACCACGGAGCATGCGCAGTGAGTGAGGCTCCACTCGCCCCCTTTGTGCGCATGCTCACAACTTCCGTCGGCACCACTTCACGGGAAACGTCAGCGCAATGCTTTCCTTTGGGCGTTTAAATGCGCCCGTAGAAGCGCCATTCCGGCACTAAAGTATATCCTGCTCCCCCTCCCCGCAGTGATGTTACTTTTGTTCTGAGATGGCTGCTCCCGTTCCCCGCAAACACACAGGAGAAAGCTGAACTTTAATGGCCAGGAGCTGTCAGCCGTCATCTCGGCTATGGAGACCTATGATGTCTTCCTCCATGGCTGTAAAATTTGACAGACAAGCATGGACAGAGGTGTTGTCCTGCAAGTGGGGGTGCTCAGCTAGCTCTTATCGTCGGTAACGCTGCTGTAGCTGCTCTCCTGCTGACCTGAGGCCGTCTGGAGTAAAGATAAAGCAGCTATTTGTAGAAATAACTTTGCGCCGGACGGACGAGATACGCGCGGCGCATGTAGCCAGCGTATGGTGCTAATCCGTTCGTGAATTGGGAAAAATCCCTCATTTGCATATTTGCAGGGGAAATCAATAGGCGCGACTGATGCGCCAAGCGCAATTAAGCGCTGACGATACTCTGGCGTCGGAACGTTCCGCCGGTCGCAAATGGCCCGTTATTGGGCGCATCTAGTTTGGTGGGTACGGGCACATAGAAACGACGGCGCATCTTCACAGTTACGCGGCGCATATCGAAATACTCCAGCGCAAGTGTTGCTGAATCTGGCCCTATATGTGTGAAAAAATTATAAAAATGTCCTATGGGTACAGTGTTACATGACCGCGCAATTGTCATTCAAAGTGTGACAGCGCTGAAAGCTGAAAAATGGGCCTGGGCAGGAAAGGGGTAAAAGTACCAGGCATTCCAGGGGTTAAAAGAAATTGGGGCAGACTGCATGGAGTGTTTTCTCTGCAGCCGCTCCAGCTTTGTGAATGGAGAGTGTCTGATCAGCACCGCGGACAGCGACAATGTAACGCTCCAGATAAGATCTGCTGCCGGTCCTCTGAGAGTCAGCAGAGCCTCCACTTCAGGATCACAAACCCCCTTCTGTCTGCTCAGGACTGTCTGTCATGGGGGGGGGGGGGGGGGAGACGTCTTCATCCTGACATCCGCACATTCTGGCCTGGGAATAGGAACATGTTAGACACGGTGAGGTCTGCACAAGGGCGAAGCTCTACATGACGTCCGACAGACATTCTGGATAGGGGGGGACAGGGAGGGGGGGAAGGGGGGCAAGATGACATTGGAAGGTCTCATGCACCAGATCTTCTAAACGCCTTTCTCTCGGCAGGAGAAAATCAAGCGCCAAAAACGCGCATTAAAGCCACAGTTTAGGCGCATGGGCTATAAATTATTCTGCCTTTGTATAAATGAAATCTGGGGGGGGGGGGGGGGGGTTTCGGTCAAATGGTAAAACCCTTTAATGATTTCCATCTACTTCTATTACTCTGAGCTAGGGTTCCACCAATTCCGATATTGGTGCCGATACTAAGCATTACGGGTAAGGGTAGTCATGTAAATAAAGGGTGGCCCCTCAATTAAGGGCCCACGGGCGCTGCCTCCCCTTTCCATCCCCGGCACCACCCCTTAACCCTAACCCTCTTCAATGGGAAACCCTAACTCTAACCCTCTTCAATGGGAAACCCTAAACCCTAAGCCCTAACCTCTGACCCTAAGCCCTAACCCCTAACCCTAAGCCCTAACCTCTAACCCTAAGCCCTAACCCTTAAGCCCTAACCCTAACCCCTAAGCCCTAACTCTAAGCCCTCTCCCTAAGCCCTAACCTCTAACCCTAAGCCCTAACCACTAACTCTAAGCCCTAACCCCTAACCCCTAACCTCTAACCCTAACCCCTAAGCCTTAACTCTAAGCCCTAACTCTAAGCCCTAACCCTAACCCCTAACCTCTAACCCTAAGCCCTAACTCTAAGCCCTATCCCTAAGCCCTAACCTCTGACCCTAAGCCCTAACCACTAACTCTAAGCCCTAACCCCTAACCCCTAAGCCTTAACTCTAAGCCCTAACTCTAAACCATAACCCCTAAGCCCTAACGCTAACCCCTAAGCCCTAACCCAAACCCTAAGCCCTACCCCGAACCCCTATTCATGCGTCCGGCCCCATTTAGGACACCAGGCGAATGAATTACTGCAGCGGGGGGGTGTTTTTTTTTTAAGCACCTGATTAGAGCCAGAGGTTATAATAGACTTCAAAATAGGGCGAGCTCCAGTCGCAGAGCATTGCGCTCGGAGCCCACTTGGGTTTGTTAGAATAGAGAATGAATATTCACTATTCTAACATTGAATCGCCTCTCCGCCAATCAGGAAGCATGGGTCTGATGCCAGTTTCCCAATTGGCGGAAAGGACAGGCGATCCTATAGGGCGCCTAGGAGGAGGGGAATGCACGGTGGAAGCCGTCGTAATGCACAGAAAGAGGAAGAAAGAAAGCTGCCGGACATGCTACCCGCCCGCTTCCTAAATGCAGGGCTTTGACGTCCCAAAAGTAAAAAACACCAACTGCCACTGGTGCAAATGCTCTTAAACCTGAAACCAATACTTTCATGCTCGGTTCTTTCAGCTGTCAGCAGGATTCCCCCACTGACAGCTGAAGTGTAAACAACAAAAAACTGAAGCTGAAAAACAAATAAATTAATAAAAAAGCAGCTGGGAAATGTTTATCAACAACATTGCTCAGCTGCTAAAACAGAAAGATAAAAAAGAAACATTGTTTCCTTTTTGTATCTTTCTGTCTATTCATCTGCAGATCAAAGGGATGAACTTCCAGCAGATGAAGTCAGTTTAACCGCTTGCGGACCACTCCACTGTACATATACTGCGGCAGGGCGGCTGCTCTGTGCCAGATCACGTACCTTATATGTGATCTTACACTTCCAGGTCTAGGGCGGTGGCGACCCGCTGTGATTGGACACAGCGGGAGTCAATCAGCAGGTTCAGTGGACACAATGTCCGCCGGGACCCACCGATCATTTGGCCGATTGCTGTTCTGCCAGAGGGGATAAACTGATCCTGTGTTTTTGCTAAGCAGGAACACGGATCTTTACCTTCCCTCCCACAGTTAGTAATCACTCCCTAGGCATCATAGCAGAGGACGGAGAAGATATCGAGGAGCATGGAGGACACCGCCGTCGTGACCCGCTGCCCCACCGAGACAGGTAAGTACCGGGCAGGGAAAAAACACTGGCAGCATTTGACGGACAAAGTAGTGGCAATTGATGGGCACAGTGTAAGCAAATGGTGGGCACACTGGCAGCAATTGATGGGCACAGTAGCAGCAATTGATGGGCACAGTAGCAGCAATCGATGGGCACTTTGGCAGCAATTGATGGGCACAGTAGCGGCAATTGATGGGCGTTGATGGGCACAGTAGCGGCAATTGATGGGCACACTGGCAGCAATTGATGGGCACAGTGGCAGCAATTGATGGGTACAGTAGCTGCATTTAATGGCACAGTGCTGGCAATTTATGGGTGCAGTGGCTGCGTTTGATGGGCACAGAGGCTGCATTTGATGGCACAGTGGTGGCAATTGATGGCACAGTGGCTGCGTTTGATGGGAACAGTGGCTGCGATTGATGGGCACAGAGGCTGCATTTGATGGCACAGTGGCGGCAATTGATGGGCATTGATGGGCACAGTAGCGGCAATTGATGGGCACACTGGCAGCAATTGATGGGCACAGTGGCAGCAATTGATGGGCACACTGGCAGCAATTGATGGGCACACTGGCAGCAATTGATGGGTACAGTAGCTGCATTTAATGGCACAGTGGTGGCAATTTATGGGTGCAGTGGCTGCGTTTGATGGGCACAGAGGCTGCATTTGATGGCACAGTGGCGGCAATTGATGGCACAGTGGCTGCGTTTGATGGGAACAGTGGCTGCGATTGATGGGCACAGAGGCTGCATTTGATGGCACAGTGGCGGCAATTGATAGCACAGTGGCGGCGATTGATGGGCACAGAGGCAACATTAGATGGGCACAGTGGCTGCGTATGATGGACACAGAGGCTGCGTTTGATGGCACAGTGGCGGCAATTGATTGCACAGTGGCTGCGTTTGATGGGCACAGTGGCTGCGTTTGGGCACAGAGGCTGCGTTTGATGGGCACAGTGGCTGCGTTTGATGGGCACAGAGGCTGCGTTTGATGGCACAGTGGCAGCAATTGATGGCACAGAGGCTGCGTTTGATGGGCACAGAGGCTGCGTTTGATGGGCACAGTGGCTGTGTTTGATGGGCACAGTGGCTGCGTTTTATGGGCACAGAGGCAGCAATTGATGGCACAGTGGCTGCGTTTGATGGGCACAGAGGCTGCGTTTGATGGCACAGTGGCAGCAATTGATGGCACAGAGGCTGCGTTTGATGGGCACAGAGGCTGCGTTTGATGGGCACAGTGGCTGTGTTTGATGGGCACAGTGGCTGCGTTTTATGGGCACAGAGGCAGCAATTGATGGCACAGTGGCTGCGTTTGATGGGCACAGAGGCTGCATTTGATGGGCACAGTGGCTGCAATGGATGTTTTTTTTTTTTTTCAGTTTGTTTGCTCCCCCCCAAAAAATGTTGAGCACCAGCCGCCACTGATTGTCCTGGGCAGGAAGGGGGTGAAAGTGCCCAGTAGGCAGGTGGTTGAAGCCCGAGTGAAGTCGCAACATGAATTATCTTCAGCACATTTTTGTTGAAATCTCGCAATTAATGATAATCATGAGATTCCAACTAAAGTTTTCTAAAATGCAAAATGTAAAAATTCAGAGGAAAAATAAAACCTTCAAATGTTATTTTTCCTGAATATAGAAAGTGAAGACTGACGGAAAATAAACTTTTCTTCTTATTTTTTTCTGTCTGGCCAAATCATGGCGAGACATCCAAACAGTTTAGGTGGAATCTTTTCCCGCCGGTGATGATATCGGGTCTTGTGTGTCCTGGGCTGAGTCTGAGCAATTATTCCCCGGAGCGTCTAAAGAGACGCACCCCCCCCCCCGCCCCTCCAATCCTGAGCGTGTCCCCCCCGTCTAGACACAACACTGGTGACCCGCTCTGGAAACATTGTGCGCTATCTGTCATCAGTGGAGTCTGCAGACGCGTGCGGAGCCTCCATGATGCGTCGAGTGCTGAGCTGCGCCGTGTGACGGGGACGTTTTCTGCTAGGCTCTTCATTTTCATCTCAGCAGTTCCTGAGAAGTACGACGACCTTATTAAACAGCCGCTCCGGGGCGACAATAAAATGAAATCGTGAGGCGCTAAACTCACAACGTCCGCTCAATTAATCCTCCATACAAGCCACGGGGTGTCGGTCTATTTCTGGAGACCTGTGGTGGACACCTACCTGTGACCTGCAACCAAATGACCCCGCAATTAACCCACCTCGACCAACAGTCATGTTCAATCAATAGGACCATGATGGCCAATTTAACCCCGCCGCTGCCATTTTTTTTCTTGCCACACAAAATATTGACACTTTGGGATCCAATTTGGACATTTTCACTTAGGGGTGTCCTCACTTTTGTTGCCAGCGGTTTAGACATCAATGGCTGTGTGTTGAGTTATTTCGAGGGGACGGCAAATTTACACTGTTAGGCGGCGTACACACGTACGAGAACCTCGACGGGCCAAACACATCGTTCCGCCCGTCGAGGTTCTCGCCCGGCCGTCAAAATCGTCGACCAAGCCGTCGGGAAAGGCGCCGAGCCATGGTTCTCGATGGGCCATCGAGCAAATAGAGAACCTGCTCTCTATTTTGGCTCAACGGCTTTCTCGACGGGACGCTCGGCGAAAACGTACACACGACCGAGTATCTCGGCAAAATATGGATCCCAGCGAGCTTCTCGCTGGATTCTGCCAAGGTTCTCGGTCGTGTGTACGGGCCTTATACAAGCTGTACACTCACTACACAACATTGTAGATACTTGGGGCAGGATTCAGATACAAAAATCTATCTTTCCGGCGGCGTAGCATATGGTGTTTACGCTACGCCGCCGCAAATATTATGGGCAAGTGCCTTATTCAGAAAGCACTTGCTCCATAATATGCAGCGGCGTAGCGTAAAGTGCACGGCGGAAGGCCGCGCAATTCAAAATTAATCCTGACCCCACGTAATTGACTTTTTTTTTGGACGGCGCATGCGACGTCTGTGGGCATTCCCAGTGCGCATGCGCAAAATCACATCGCTTTTTGTCAATGTAAACGACATGAACGTAACTAACGTCGAGCCCTATTCCCGAACGATTTACGCAAACGACGTAACCGACGTACAATTCGATGCTGTCCCGACGTCCATACTTAACATTGGCTACGCCTCCTATAGCAGGGGTAACCTTACGCCGGTCTTACGCTAATGCAAACGACGTAAACTACGCCGCGCCGCCGCAAGTACGTTCGGGAATCGGCGTAAATAGCTCATTTGCATATTTTACGTGCAAACCGCCGTAAGCGCCACCTAGTGGCCAGCGTAAATATGCAACTAAGATACGACGGTGTAAGCGACTTACGCCGCTCGTATCTTAGGAGAAAGCCTGATTACAGAAAAAAGATAAGCCGGCTATTCTTAGTATTTACGCGGCCTATCTATATCTACGGGGCAGAGGGACTCCCCTATGAGGGAGTGAGAGGATCTAGTCCGCTCAGCCAGCCCCGTAGGTCCTTCGCCTCTCTTTTTTTTTTCGAGACCGCATGGCCAAAGTACGTGTGTGTTAACCCAATTTCGAGTGCGTGGTTTTTGTGGGAGGGGGGTGGGCATACTAAGCACAGGCGTACCTCGCATAGCACACCCACCTGGAGCCGGGCTGAGACCACCAAACTCAATTCACGTGCTGCCGAGACCGGGATGCGAACCCTTAGCCGCAGCTCCTACCTCCTACTTACTTGATGTCTGTTTACCTGCACTGTCATCATTGTAGGGGCCCCAGAGCATTACCTTGCCCAGGGGCCCATGATGCTATTAAGACGGCCCTGATTGTCACCACTGTGCCCATCAATTGTCACCACTGTGCCCTGTAACATGCTGCCAGATTGCCCCCGCCCGGAACTAACTTTTTTTGGGGTCAGCCATCCTCCTTCCACCGTCCCTCGATGTCTTCTCCCGCCCTCAATGACGCTTCAGCCAATCAGGTTACCGGAACAGGTGAACCTGATTGGCTGAGAGCCTGTCAGTGTTAATCAGGGAACGCACACCCCGTGTGTCCCCTAGATAACTATTTGGAAGCCGATTAGAGCCCTCAGGCTGTAATCGGAAAGCCTATCAGAGCCGCTGGCTTTAATAGACACTTCCACAGCCAACCAGCTGCCGTTATTCAGATGGCCGGCGCTCACCAGGGGGGGGGGGGGGGCGTCCGTCTGAATAGTGGGCGGTAGCGACAATACACAGATTTAAGCAATGCATGAATCTGGCTATTGTATTCAGTGGCGGTGCAGGAGAGAGAGAGGGGGCGGCGCTTCTGCGCCCCCTATGGTTGCACCACCACCATAAAAAAATGGTACCTTTACAACCCCTTTAAGAACTGGGGTATGTAAACTTTTGATTGGGGTCAGTTGGGTAGTTTCTGTTGTGATTGTGATATAAAAAGACACAGGTGATTGATAATAAATGGCTCCAGCCAATCACCAACCATGAGTGAGAGAGAAGTTTTTGAGTTATCAATCATATTCTCTGAAAAATGGGCAAGAAATCATAAATTCTGCTGGGGTATGTAAACTTATGAGCACACCTGTATTTGTATACGCCCCCCATGCACGACGCCTTCACTCGTTTTGAAATCCGTGTGAAGTTACCATTCCTTATATTCAGCAAAACTTTTGGGCGGAAGTTGGACCCGGTAAAGCAAGAGACGGATGAAGATCCGCCGTTGCGGCCGGGGCGCATTAACGAGAGAGAGAGATGAAAGCGCCGGTATCGCCCGCGCTCATCCGCATTTTTTACGGTCTCTGGACTGCCGCCCGCCAGACCCCAATTCATCCTGCAGGTTTTTAATTGAAACAGGCGCAGGTATTGACTAACTATCAAAATTCATATCCAGCACAGCATTTCCATTCCGGCGTCTCAGCATTCTCGCGCCGGGCCCCCATTATTCCTGATAATTTCATTATAAAAGGTAACTGTCACGCCGTCAGGGCGAGATGCTAATGGCGGCAGAAAGGCGCAGATTAGACGAGGGGGACGCTATTATGAAAAGAACCTGCAGGAATCGACTTCGTTTTTTTTTTTTTATTATTATTATTATTTAAAAGCGCGAATAAAAAAAAAAAAATGAACGTCTTTGCCGGGCCCGGCGAGCGTTTTTGAATGATTTGATTGACTATTTAATACTAATATCATTTTGATGATGTAGGATGCTGTCACTATATCCTCACCTCATTACCGCAGACAGAGGGCCGAGCCGCGGCAAGGTATAAATACCGGGTGATATATACGGGTAATAATCACGCGCGTCGGAAGAGTCAAGATATTTTCTGTGCTGTTGACATTCGGCGTGCGCGGGCGGAGGACTTTTCAATTTCCTTCTCTATTAATTAACTCCATCAATGTGCGGCCTCTTTATGAGACTCGGCCTCGCCATATATTACCGACCTGCCCAAATGGCGCTATTTGTCCTTCCCAGATAAGGAAGAGCAGCTAATGCGAGAAGAGGATTACTACAGAGATGGAGGAACCTGCAACTGAATAACATTAGAACCCCCCTCCTGTATTGGTTAATACAAGCCATGGTCTTCTTGTAGACCTGAGACCACAAACCCATAGTGCCCCAATGCAGGTTCATCATCCTCCAGCTGTGCAGAGTATTTCAGGAGAGGAGGGAGCAGAGTCCTCCAGCAGTGCAGAGTATTTCAGAAGAGGAATCTCCATCTTCCTGCCCAATCACAGAAACCTTTGTATTATGTAAAATACAAAGGCTTCTCTGAATGGGAGGCAGAGTTGCGGGAGGGTATAACTACTCTCTCCTTCCTCTCTCACGGCCCAGAGTGTAAGTGTATGTTCCAGAAAAGCCATAAACCTGTCAGATATAAATAATGGAAAGAAGTGGAGTGCAGGGTGTATCAGGAGAGGAGAGTTATAGAGGAAGGAGCAGAGTCCTCCAGCAGAGCAGATAATTTCAGGAGAGGAGAGTTATAGAGGAAGGAGCAGAGTCCTCCAGGAGAGAAGAGTATTTCAGGAGAGGAGAGTTATAGAGGAAGGAGCAGAGTCCTCCAGCATTGCAGAGTATTTCAGGAGAGGAGAGTTATAGAGGAAGGAGCAGAGTGCCCCAGCAGAGCATTTCAGGCGAGGAGAGTTATAGAGGAGGGAGAAGAGTCCTTCCAACAGTGCAGAGTATTTTTAGGAGAGGGGTCCCCATCTTCCTGCCCAATCCCAGAAGTCTTTGTATTATGGGAATTCATTCACAAAATACAAAGGCTTCTCTGAATGGGAGGCAGAGGGGGTGGGAGGGTGTAACTGCTTTGTGTGCCTCTCTTTCCTCTCTCACAGCCCCCAGTGTAAGGCCTCGTACACACCATCGGACTTATCCGATGAAAACGGTCTGCGGACCATTTCCATCGGATATGTCCGATCGGGAGTTTGATCCGGTGGCGTGTACACACCATTGGATCAAATTCCCCGCCGCCGGACGGCGCGGTGACGTGGCGGTGACGCGGCGGTGACGTTGACATTCGGCGGCGGCGGCGCGGCGGCGGTGCGGGACGACATGTCTGCTGGTAAGTGTACTAACCAGCAGACATGTCGGGCGGACAGATTCCCACCGGATAGATTTCAAAGCTTGCTTTGAAATCTGTCGGGTGGACAAATCTGTCCGCTAGCCCATACACACGAGCGGAGATGTCTGCTGAAACGGTCCATCGGACCGTTTTCAGCGGACATATCCCCTCGTGTGTACGAGGCCTAAGTGTATGCTCCAGCAGAACCATAAACCTGTCGAATATAAATAATAGAACGAAGTGCAGTGCAGAGTGTTTCAGGAGAGGAGAGTTATAGAGGAAGGAGCAGAGTCCTCCAGCAGTTCAGAGTATTTCAGAAGAGGAATCTCCATCTTCCTGCCCAATCACAGAAAACTTTGTATTATGTAAAATACAAAGGCTTCTCTGAATGGGAGGCAGAGTTGAGGGAGGGTATAACTGCTCTCTCCTCTCTTACAGCCCCCAGTGTAAGTGTATGCTCCAAAAAAGCCATAAACCTGTCAGATATAAATAGTAGAAATAAGTGGAGTGCAGAGTATTTCAGGAAAGGAGCGTTATAGAGGAAGGAGCAGAGTCCTCCAGCAGAGCAGAGTATTTCAGGAGAGGAGAGTTATAGAGGAAGGAGAAGAGTCCTCCAGCAGTGCAGAGTATTTCAGGAGAGGAGAGGAGAGTTATAGAGGAAGGAGCAGAGTCCTCCAACAGAGTATTTCAGGAGAGGAGAGTTATAGAGGAAAGAGCCGAGTCCTCAAGCAGAGCAGAGTATTTTAGGAGAGGAGAGGTATAGAGGAAAGAGCAGAGTCCTCCAGCAGAGTATTTCAGGAGAGGAGAGATATAGAGGAAGAGCAGAGTCCTTCCAACAGTACAGAATATTTCAGGAGAGGAGTCCCCATCTTTCTCCCCAATCACAGAAGCCTTTGTATTATGGGAACTCATTCACAAAATACAAAGGCTTCTCTGAATGGGAGGCAGAGGGTGTGGGAGGGTATAACTGCTTTGTGTCTCTCTCTCTCTCTCCTCTCTCACAGCCCCCAGTGTAACTGTATGCTTCAGCAGAGCGATAAACCTAGCAGATATAAATAATAGAAATGAGTAAAGTGCAGAGAATTTCAGGAGAGGAGAGTTATAGTGGAAGGAGCAGAGTCCTCCAGCAGTGCAGAGTATTTCAGGAGAGGAGAGGTATAGAGGAAGGAGCAGAGTCCTCCAGCAGTGCAGAGTATTTCAGCAGAGGAGAGTTATAGAGGAAGGAGCAGAGTCCTCCAGCAGAGTATTTCAGGAGAGGAGAGTTATAGAGGAAGGAGCAGAGTCCTACAGCAGAGCAGAGTATTTCAGGAGAGAGGAGTTAAAGAGGAAGGAGCAGAGTTCTCGAGCAGAGCAGAGTATTTCAGGAGAGGAGAGTTATAGAGGAAGGAGCAGAGTCCTCCAGCAGTGCAGAGTATTTCAGGAGAGGAGAGTTATAAAGGAGGGAGCAGAGTCCTACAGCAGAGCAGAGTATTTCAGGAGAGAGGAGTTAAAGAGGAAGTAGCAGAGTTCTCCAGCAGAGCAGAGTATTTCAGGAGAGGAGGGTTATAGAGGAAGGAGCAGAGTCATTCCAACATTACAGAGTATATCAGGAAAGGAGTCCACATCTTCTTGCCCAATCACAGAAGCCTTTGTATTATGGAAAATACAAAGGCTTCTCTGAATGGGAGGCAGAGTTGTGGGAGGATATAACTGCTCTGTCCTCTTTGAGCAGAGTCCTCCAGCAGTGCAGAGGATTTTTAGGAGAGGAGAGTCTTGGTATATTTGGATGGGTATTTGTAGGACAATATCAGATCATTCGGATACAATGCCCTCCTATACATAGTAATGTGAGTGGTCGGTATCAGAGGTGTCCTGCTGTGCTCTTGGTGAAGGTTATGCATGATGCGGCGCGGCACGGCGCGGCACAGACGTCCCGTCACCCTCCGGAGGCAGATTGCACAGGTTGAAGCCTCCTTTAGCAGCAGAAGTGCTGTCTGTGCATTCAGAGCAGATGCCACATATGGAGGCGGAGGTCCCCTCATTTGTTTGGTATCTCGGGGCTGACAGCGGCACATCTGTACCTGGTCAGGTGCTTGATCACCAGCGCGCCTCTAACAAGCACGCCACCGTGCCGCCGAGCGACGCAATCTGCGGCTCACTAAGCAGAAACAACAGACGAAAGGAGAGAACCCGGGCTTCAGATTATTAACCTCTTCCTGCCGTCCTGGTGGCGGCACTCCTTTTATGTATACATATTCATCAGTCCCTGTCCTTGGGAGCTTAGGATCTACACATACTTACACATATTCCGGCCAATTACCCTACCAGCATGTAGTAAGGACGGTGAACTTATCCTTTAACCCTTGTACTGCCAGACCATACAAGCTCAATGCAAATAGCACCCTGGCTGGCATTAGGGGGGGGTGTCTGTGTAATGTAAAGGGGTCCAAAAATGCAGGGTGCAGTGTAATGTAAAGGGGTCCAGGGGTGCAGGGTGCTGTGTAATGTAAAGGGGTCCAAAAATGCAGGGTGCTGTGTAATGTAAAGGGGTCCAGAGGCGCAGGGTGCAGTGTAATGTAAAGGGGTGCAGGGTGCAGTGTAATGTAAAGGGGTCAAGAGGTGCAGGGTGCTGTGTAATGTAAAGGGGTCCAGGGGTGCAGGATGCTGTGTAATGCACCAGAGGTGCAGGATGCTGTGTAATGTAAAGGGGCCCAGAGGTGCAGTGCCGTGTAATATAAAGGGGTCCAGAGGTGCAGGGTGCTGTGTAATGTAAAGGGGTCCAGAGGTGCAGGGTGCTGTGTAATGTAAAGGGGCCCAGAGGTGCAGTGCTGTGATATGTAGAGGGGTCCAGAGGTGCAGGGTGCTGTGTAATGTAAAGGGGCCCAGAGGTGCAGGGTGCTGTGTAATGTAAAGGGGCCCAGAGGTGCGGTGTTATGTAATGTAAAGGAGCCCAGAGGTGCAGGGGGCTATGTAATGTAAAGGGGCCCAGAGGTGCAGGGTGTTGTGAAATGTAAAGGGGCCCAGAGGTGCAGGGTGCTGTGTAATGTAAAGGGGTCCAGAGGTGCAGGGTGCTGTGTAATGTAAAGGGGCCCAGGGGTGCAGGGTGCAGTGTAATGTAAAGGGGTCAAGAGGTGCAGGGTGCTGTGTAATGTAAAGGGGTCCAGGGGTGCAGGATGCTGTGTAATGCACCAGAGGTGCAGGATGCTGTGTAATGTAAAGGGGCACAGAGGTGCAGTGTTATGTAATGAAAAGGAGCCCAGAGGTGCAGGGGGCTATGTAATGTAAAGGGGCCCAGAGGTCCAGTGCTGTGATATGTAGAGGGGTCCAGAGGTGCAGGGTGCTGTGTAATGTAAAGGGGTCCAGAGGTGCAGGGTGCTGTGTAATGTAAAGGGGTCCAGAGGTGCAGGGTGATGTGTAATGTAAAGGGGCCCAGAGGTGCAGGGTGCTGTGTAATGTAAAGGGGCCCAGAGGTGCAGGGTGCTGTGTAATGTAAAGGGGCCCAGAGGTGCAGGGTGCTGTGTAATGTAAAGGGGCCCAGAGGTGCAGGGTGCTGTGTAATGTAAAGGGGCCCAGAGGTGCGGTGTTATGTAATGTAAAGGAGCCCAGAGTTGCAGGGGGCTATGTAATGTAAAGGGGCCCAGAGGTGCAGGGTGTTGTGTAATGTAAAGGGGCCCAGAGGTGCGGTGTTATGTAATGTAAAGGAGCCCAGAGGTGCGGTGTTATGTGATGTAAAGGAGCCCAGAGGTGCAGGGGGCTATGTAATGTAAAGGGGCCCAGAGGTGCAGGGTGCTGTGTAATGTAAAGGGGCCCAGAGGTGCAGGGTGCTATGTAATGTAAAGGGGCCCAGAGGTGCAGGGTGCTGTGTAATGTAAAGGGGCCCAGAGGTGCAGTGTTATGTAATGTAAAGGAGCCCAGAGGTGCGGTGTTATGTAATGTAAAGGAGCCCAGAGGTGCGGTGTTATGTAATGTAAAGGAGCCCAGAGGTGCAGGGGGCTATGTAATGTAAAGGGGCCCAGAGGTGCAGGGTGCTGTGTAATGTAAAGGGGCCCAGAGGTGCGGTGTTATGTAATGTAAAGGAGCCCAGAGGTGCAGGGGGCTATGTAATGTAAAGGGGCCCAGAGGTGCAGGGTGATGTGTAATGTAAAAGGGTCCAGAGGTGCAGGGTGCTGTGTAATGTAAAGGGGTCTAGAGGTTCAAGGTGCTGGAACCCCACATCCCATCATTAACCACCGCCGAAGCACCCCCCCCCCCCGGACTGCTCAGTCTAATGCCCGGGCCTATTTTTTGTCCCAGTCTGGGCCTGACCACTATGATGAAAGACCATGCAAGCAGTACCCTGGCCAGATTTAAACTGAGGATTCCAGTGCTGTAAAGCAGGAGTGCCATCCAGAGGCGGCTCTTTAGTTAGGCAAATTAGGCGGTCGCCTAAGGTCTCGCACTCACAAGGGCATCGTGCCTAACTTACCCAATGCTTTACCCTAGTTTTGAGGGACAGGGAACCTTAAGGCCGCGTACACACGATCGAACATGTCCGCTGAAACTGGTCTGCGGACCAGTTTCATCGGACCAGTTCGATGGTGTGTACGGCCTATTGGACCGTTGTCTGTCGGACAAAAGTTTTAAAACCCGCGCATGCTCACAATCAATTCGACGCATGCTTGGAAGCATTGAACTTCGTTTTTTCATCACGTCGTTGTGTTCTACGTCACCGCTTTCTGGGCCGAGGGGATTTTGGTCCGATGGTGTGTACGCACATCAGACCAACAGACCACTTCAGCCTGGTCCGATGAAAACGGTCCGTCGGACAAGTTTCAGCGGACCGGTCCGATCGTGTGTACGTGGCCTTAGGCTGCCTCTGCTGTGCTCAGGCAGCGTTAGGAGCCCTGACTCAGGAGAGGGGCCGCCAGCGTCCCTAACAACCAGTGAATATCGGTGACACCCCCCCCCCTTGTGATGTCAATGACCCAGCATGCCCTCAGTCGATGACGTCACAAGAGGGCGGGTTCACCAGGTGACATCACCCCACCCCTTAGTTATTAAAAAGCAGGATCTGGGGTCCGCCTTGTTAAAGGGGGCTTCCAGATTCTGATAATCCCCCTGCCCACGGACCCCCACAACCACCGGCTAGGGTTGTGGGGAAGAGGCTCTTGTTCTTGAATCATTTTTCACATCATGGGTGTGAGTGGGGGCCCCATGTCAAGCTTTGCCTGATGCCTTACAAAGCATAGAGCCGCCTCTGGTGCCATCCACTAAGCTCCATTTGAACTAAGGACCCCAATGCTATAAGGCAGTAGTGCCAACCTTTATAGTGGAAGACCATGCAAGCCCCATGCAGATAGAACCCTGGCCAGGATTTGAACTGAGGACCCCTGTGCTGTAAGGCAGGAATTCTAACCACTATGGTGGAAGACAATGCAAACTCCACACAGATACTGTAGCACGCTGGCCAGGAGAGCTAGACAGGAGTGCCAACCACTAAGGTGGAAGACCATGCAAGCTCAGTGCAGATAGTGCCCTGGCAGGGATATGAACTGAGGACCCCAGTGCTGTAAGGCAGGAATGCCAACCACTATGGTGGAGGCCCATGCAAGCCCCATGCAGATAGTGCCCTGACCAGGGATTTGAACTGAGGAGCCCACTGCTGTAAGGCAGAAATGCCAACCACTATGGTGGAAAACCATGCAAGCTCCATGTATATGGTGCACTGGCCGGGATTTGAACTGAGGAGCCCACTGCTGTAAGGCAGG
Organism: Rana kukunoris; assembly: GCA_029574335.1. Taxonomy (NCBI): domain Eukaryota; kingdom Metazoa; phylum Chordata; class Amphibia; order Anura; family Ranidae; genus Rana; species Rana kukunoris. Next base: position 52,121 of record JAJQKJ010001590.1, read on the forward strand.
AATGTCAACCACTATGGTGGAGTGTCAGGCCTGGGCTCAGCCCTTCCTTCTCTAAACTGGCCGCTCAGCTGTCAGCTAATTTCCAGCTCCCATTTCTCCACAGTGACTCACCTGTTGATGATCCGGCTCGTCAGTCCTGCCTACTTAAGCTGTCCAGCTCAGATGATCTCTGCCTTCGCCTTGGTCAACATCACACTATCTCCTGCATTCCTGTTGAAGACTTGCTTGGCTGACGTACCTTCTGGCTCCAGATCCTGCTTGCTATTCTAATACGTTTATCTCTGGCTCTATGACATTTGGCTTGGCTGACTATACGATCCGGTTCCTGAACTCTGGTTATGTTTTGACTACGCTTACTCTGTTTATCTTTTTATTATTATTATTATTACACAATTGTGATTTAACTGTACTTCTATATCGGTCTGATTCATGGTTTCTGAGAAGGAGGCCCATGCAAGCTCCATGCAGATAGTGCCCTGGCCAGGATTTGAGGACCTCAGTGCTGTAAGGCAGTAGTATCAACCACTATGGTGGAGGAGCACACAAGGTTAATGCAGATAGCACCCTGGCCAGGATTTAAACTGAGGACCTCAGTGCTGTAAGGCAGGCATGCCAACCACTATGGTGGAAGACCACGCCAGCTCCAAGTATATGGTGCCCTGGCCGGGATTGGAACTGAGGAGCCCAGTGCTGTAAGGCAGGAATGCAAGCCACTATGGTGGAGTGTCAGGGCTGGGCCCAGCCCTTCCTTCTCTGAGCTGGCCGCCCAGCTGTTAGCTAATTGCCAGCTCCTATCTCTCCACAGTGACTCACCTGTTTATGATTCTGCTCGTCAGTCCTGCCTACTTAAGCCGTCCAGCTTAGTTGCTCTTTGCCTGTGCCTTGATCAACATCACAGAGACTAGCGCCTTGGCCAGGATTTGAACCGAGGACCTCAGTGGTGTAAGGCAGTAGCATCAACCTCTATGGTGGAGGACCACACAAGGTCCCTGCAGATAGCGCCCTGGCCAGGATTTGAACTGAGGAGCCCACTGCTGTAAGGCAGGAATGTCAACCACTATGATGGAGTGTCAGGGCTGAGCTCAGCCCTTCCTTCTCTGAGCTGGCTGCTCAGCTGTCAGCTAATTTCCAGCTCCTATCTCTCCACAGGGACTCACCTGAGACTATCGCCCTGGCCAGGATTTGGACTGAGAACCTCAGTGGTGTTGTCATGGATATGTAGTATGTCTGGCATACTCTACATTAACCAGTTCACTGCAGGTCTGCTTTTCTGATCAACGTTGTTTGTTAGCTTTGTGTTCCTGCTTGCCGTGTGCTACGTTATCTCTGTGTACCGATTTTGGCTTGTCTCCGACTACTACTGTTTGCCTGTGACCCTGACTCTTGGCCTGTCCCTTGGTTATCCTCGTCTGCTTGTTGCCCGACCTCGGCTTATCCTTCACTATCTCTTGTGTCCTGAGTGGCTGCTTCCCCTCTCTCCCTACGGAGTGTGACCTAGGGGACTCCGGGGGCCACGACCTGAATCCAGTTGCAGCGAAGGCCATCCTCACTACTAGAGGCTCTGGTATTCAGCTGAATCTTAGATTCCGCGCTTTGGGGAATCTTGGGCTCAAGCTTCCCGTAGGGTCCCTGTTTGTGCCCCAGTGAACCTCTCCCCCATATCGACTCTGTGGTCCATCCGCAGCAGTCTGCTATAGGGTTCACTACCTTGCGGTGCACCCCTGACTCCAACAGGGTGCACTTGTCATCTGGCCACAGGTGAGCTGACAGGTGTAAGGCAGTAGCATCAACCTCTATGGTGGAGGACCACACAAGGTCCATGCAGATAGGGCCCTGGCCAGGATTTGAACTGAGGACCTCAGTGGTGTAAGGCAGTAGCATCAACCTCTATGGTGGAGGACCACACAAGGTCCATGCAGATAGGGCCCTGGCCAGGATTTGAACTGAGGACCTCAGTGGTGTAAGGCAGTAGCATCAACCACTATGGTGGAGGACCACACAAGCTCCATGTATATGGTGCCCTGGTCGGGATCTGAACTGAGGACCCCAGTGCTGTAAGGCAGGCATGCCAACCACTATGGTGGAGGACCAAACAAGCTCCATGTATATGGTGCCCTGGCCGGGATCTGAACTGAGGACCCCAGTGCTTTAAGGCAGTAGTGCCATCCACTATGGTGAAGGACCACGCAAGCTCCATGTATATGGTGCCCTGGCCCGGGATTTGAATGGAAAACCCCAGTGCTGTAAGGCAGTAGTGCCATCCACTATGGTGGAGGACCACACAAGCTCCATGTATATGGTGCCCTGGCCCGGGATCTGAATTGAGGACCCCAGTGCTGTAAGGCAGTAGTGCCATCCACTATGGTGGAGGACCACGCAAGCTCCATGTATATGGTGCCTTGGCCCGGGATCTGAATTGAGGACCCCAGTGCTGTAAGGCAGTAGTGCCAACCACTAAACCCCTCTGGTTTCAGTTGACGTTTGCTCGGAGTGCACCTTTAATGATACAAACGGAAATGCTCGTTGTGATCCAGGTGTGAAATGTTTTCCTCGTTTCCTCTCTCTGGGTTTTTATCGCCAGCTCATGTTGGAGAATACCGGAAAGCAATAAAAGCTCGTTGTGATAATTCATTAATTGCGCTGGCAATTAAGCACCTGGATCTCTGCGGAGAGGCTGCCAACTGCCTCCATCATCCTTCCAGCCGAGAGTGGAAAGAAGCGGGTGATGTCACCTCTCCATCACGGCAACGCCATCCATTATTAATGGCGAAAAGCAGGCCTGAAACCCGATGCCGCCGGTTCCTCTTCCCAGCAGCCACAGGCGCGTTGGGCTCTATCTGCAGTGATCAGAAGGATATTTATAAAGAGCTGTTTGTGGTCCCTGGGCCAGAGCAACCGTCGAAGGTTAAATATCACCCGCGGTGCAAATTTTTTTTCCCTCCTTTTTGCGTCGAAAAAAGCCTTCAGTCACTAGCCTGGAGAGAAAGCGGGGCCCGAGCCGCCGCCACCTGGAGGATAAGAAGGAAAGAGTTCAGCACTATTGCGAGACCTCGGAAGTAAGGCGCCGTGGAGGTCTCCGCGGCCTGCAAGGCCCAGGCCTCTAATTAAGACTTACCGCACAGCTGCAGCTTGTTGCTCGCAGCGGCAGAGGCTTTGGCACCTGTCGTTCAGCGGTTCAGCATGATCAAAGCGCGGCGGTGAGGAGTCAGGAGCGAGCCGCTGGAATCCTATCGTAAAGGAAAAAAATCTCGGCAGGCCGGCTTTCTTCTGAGTTGAAATGCCTTAAAGGGGAACGCCGGGGTTGCTAGGGTATAAAAAAAAAAGCGCCAGCCAAAGCGGAACTCAAAGTGTTGAGCTACAAAAATCACTCAGACTAACTTTCCAGAGTTGTAACCTTATACAATAAAATACTGCAAAAATATGCTCTCCTATGGATGTACAATGGGCAGGGATGTCACAACCGTTGTGTGTTGCAGAAAAATATCCAGGGGTCCATCCCATTTGCCCCATAGGTTGACAGAATTGAGGATGGGATGGAATGGTGGTGGCAAGAGAACGCCCCTCACTGTCCAATCCTTGCATCTGCTTTAGTCACATATTGTCATATACACTACATTGTCAAAAGTATTGGGACACCTGCCCTTTACACGCACATGAACTTTAATGGCATCCCAGCCTTAGTCTGTAGGGTTCAATATTGAGTTGGCCCCGCCCTTTGCAGCTATAACAGCTTCAACTCTTCTGGGAAGGCCGTCCACAAGGTTTAGGAGGGTGTCTATGGGAAGGTTTGACCATTCTTCCAGAAGCGCATTTGTTCCTCCACCCCCAAACTCTCTCATCCATGTCTTTATGGACCTTGCTTTGTGCACTGGTCCAAATCATTTGGTGAATGGGGGATTATGGTGTGGGGGTTGCTTTTCAGAGGTTGTGCTTGGCCCCTTAGTTCCAGTGAAGGGAACTCTTAGGCCTCGTACACACGAGGCAATTCATTTGTTCAAATCGGTCGGACCGACCGATTTGAACAAATCTGTCTGTTTGGATTTTGGTTTGCTCGCGTGTACACACGAGCAAACCAAAATCCCCGCCAGCAGACAGCGCGCTGACGTGTCGGTGACGTGGCGGTGACGTTGACGCGGCCACGTCACCGCACCAGGAAGTAAAACACTTCCGCGCATGCGTCGAAACCATTCGGCGCGTGTGCGAGAAGACATGTCTGCTGGTTAGGTGCCGTTTACGTTGATTTCTCATTTGCCTATGCAAATGAGAAAGATACGGCGATTCACGAGCGGACTTGCGACAGCGCGTCGTTTTTTACGTCGTTTGCGTAAGCCTTAGACGGGGGAAGGTTACCCCTGCTATAGCAGGCGCAGCCAATGTTAAGTATAAACGTCGGGACCGCGTTGAATTTGCCGTCGGCTACGTCGTTTGCGTAACTCGTTCGGGAATGGGGCTCGACGTTCACGTCGTTTACATTGATAAAAATCAACGTGATTTTGCGCATTGCCCACTGGGAACGTCCATGGTTCCCAGTGGGCATGGTATGGAGCAAGTGCTTTTTGAATAAGGCACTTGCCCATAATATTTGCGGCGGCGTAGTGTAAACACCATACGCTACGCCGCCAGACAGATACGCAAAAGGTATCTGAATCGGGCCCATAGTCTTCTTTTTGGTGGACATTGCAGAGTTTTTCGAAGGCCGCAACTTCTACTGAGGACAACCACCCCATAAATATCAACAATTATTACACCACAAGGGGCTTTCCCATCTCTACTCGTATAGTCTTCTTTTTTTGGACATTGCAGAGTTCTTCGAAGGCCACAACTTCTATTGAGGACAACCACCCCATAAATATCAACAATTACTACACCACAGGGGCTTTCCCATCTATACTCTTATATTCTTTTTTTATGGTAGACATCACAGACTTCTTCCCCCACCACAACTCCGACTTAACACCTCCACCCCATAAATATCAGTTTTTCAGGGTGAATTGGTCCTTTAAATTTTAACGACCATAAAGCAGAAAGCACACGGCCATGGAGGTCATTCGCCCAGGGACCAGGAGGTGACGCTGCGCCATTCTCCCCGCCCAGGGAACAAGATTTAAAAGTCTTGGATTCCCAGTTGAACCTGCAAGATGCCTACGTGGGACGTCACAGGATTTATGGCGGTAATTAATAGGTTATGATTAGGTCAGTCGCTTCTTCATGGAGGGAGCGTATTAGCAGTACTGTAAAAAGGACGTAAACTGTGCGCACCAAGATAAGGATGGAGATATATCGCTTCCCAGAAACAGTTGTAAGGGACGAGGGATTTACAGAAAGTAAAATCAGCAGTGGACATAAAAACTGCAACAAAAATTATACTGGTCTGAAATGAGACAAATTAAACATATAAAAGGGGAAAGCGAAAATTTGTCACACCGTCGTCGTGTATCACCTGTAGCGGTATTTACCCCGCCATCGACTTCCCATAAACCAAGAGACGGAGGACGTAAAAAAAAATACGGTCCCGGGTCCGTTCATCGAATAAAGAGATGACTCCAAAATGAGGTCATTAACGCAACATCAATTAAATCCTCTGCTGGATGAAAACGCTTTTTATAGTATTGAAAGTTATGTTCTATAGTTTGAGCTAATTTAATTACATTTGCCGAGGCGGCTCTAGGCTTTGTGAGGCCTTAGGCAAAACTTGATATGGGGCCCCCACTCACACCCATGATGGCATTAATAATTCAAGGACAAGGGCCTCTTCTTTAATATCTAAGGGGTGGTCATCTGGTTAGGGGTTAGGGTTAGGCTTAGGGGTGAGGGTTAGGGTTAGGGTTAGAGGGTTAGGGTTAGAGGGTTAGGGTTTCTCATTGATTAAGGTGAGGACTTAGGTTCCCACCATCCCTGTGCTGTACTCATTATGAGGGGCTCCCACCATCCCTGTGCTGTGCTCATTATGAGGGGCTCCCACCATCCCTGTGCTGTGCTCATTATGAGGGGCTCCCACCATCCCTGTGCTGTGCTCATTATGAGGGGCTCCCACCATCCCTGTGCTGTGCTCATTATGAGGGGCTCCCACCATCCCTGTGCTGTGCTCATTATGAGGGGCTCCCATCATCCCTGTGCTGTGCTCATTATGAGGGGTTCCCACCATCCCTGTGCTGTGCTCATTATGAGGGGCTCCCACCATCCCTGTGCTGTGCTCATTATGAGGGGCTCCCACCATCCCTGTGCTGTGCTCATTATGAGGGGCTCCCACCATCCCTGTGCTGTGCTCATTATGAGGGGCTCCCACCATCCCTGTGCTGTGCTCACTATGAGGGGCTCCCACCATCCCTGTGCTGTGCTCATTATGAGGGGCTCCCACCATCCCTGTGCTGTGCTCATTATGAGGGGCTCCCACCATCCCTGTGCTGTGCTCATTATGAGGGGCTCCCACCATCCCTGTGCTGTGCTCATTATGAGGGGCTCCCACCATCCCTGTGCTGTGCTCATTATGAGGGGCTCCCACCATCCCTGTGCTGTGCTCATTATGAGGGGCTCCCACCATCCCTGTGCTGTGCTCATTATGAGGGGCTTCCACCATCCCTGTGCTGTGCTCATTATGAGGGGCTCCCACCATCCCTGTACTGTGCTCATTATGAGGGGCTCCCACCATCCCTGTGCTGTGCTCATTATGAGGGGCTCCCACCATCCCTGTGCTGTGCTCACTATGAGGGGCTCCCACCATCCCTGTGCTGTGCTCATTATGAGGGGCTCCCACCATCCCTGTGCTGTGCTCATTATGAGGGGCTCCCACCATCCCTGTGCTGTGCTCATTATGAGGGGCTCCCACCATCCCTGTGCTGTGCTCATTATGAGGGGCTCCCACCATCCCTGTGCTGTGCTCATTATGAGGGGCTCCCACCATCCCTGTTCTGTGCCGACTTCCTGGGTCTGCTTATTAACCATAACGAATGTTTGTAACTGTTACGAACATTCGACCTGTTCTGTAAGAAATTCGGATCCGAAATTCGTCAACGAAATTTCATAAAAATTCTGACGCAGAGCAATTCGGATTTCGGGTGCTTCCGAATGTACGAATGTTCGGAAATCCGTACGAAACGCACCGCACATGTCTAGGGGACAGGTCATTACTGGGGGGGGGGCGCGATCGATCTCGAATTATTATAGCGTGCATACTATATTACAGCAGTATGCACGGGTCTCTCGCACCCTGTCTGCCTCTTGATAAGCCCATTATAAGCGGAGTTTTGAATGAGCGCGGCGTGCAGGGGGGGGGGGGTGTCGGGGGGACGCGGCGGATCAGACGGTCCGGCGGTAGAGATTTCTCGGGAAGATATGACGGCCACCTTGTCCTACTTTCATCTCTGCCGCCGTGACCAAATTGAAATGAAATGCAATTGAGTTGCCGTTTTTTTCCGCTTTCAACTCCATCAGCCGCGCCGCGCCGCCCGCTCCCCGAGGAGCCGCTAACCTAATCGTTTGCTGTTGCTAACTTCATTAAAGCCGCCATCAGTCCCCCTCATTGTAGTGCTGGAGGATTCTGGGAATCACCGCTGATGCCCCTCCTGGGGATTTCACACACAATCAGGCGAGTCTTATGGCTGGAAGTTGGTGATTTTTTTTTTCTGCCTGGTCAGGAAATGTTATTTTTATCTTTTTTTTTTTTTCGGATGGTCCCGTTTACTGCTTACCTCTGTGCTTTGTGCGCCGCGGCGCTTTAATTCACTCAGAGGGTGTCGGCGCGAGAAGAGCGACGTACGGGGGAGACAGCCGAGTGTCACCTCCGCGTTTCGTCCTGGGGGAGGCGTAAACGATGTGTCACATACATGGGAAATAAAATGTCCTTTCCTGAGGATGCGCATTCATAATCCCTCCCCCTCTCTATTCTTCAATCGCTCATTGCATCTCTTCCTTCCCTTCTCTCCTGTCCCCGTCACTCCCTACTCTTACCTTTCCCTTCATTCTTGCAGATATATATATATATACAGTATGTACAGGGCTGTCTTTAACACAGGGCAAAAAGGGGCAGCTGTCCCGGGCCCAGTCATTGTTCTGGGGCCCAAAGCAGCTGCCCCTTGAGCCCACATATAATTAATAAGTGGATTCAGGAGGGCCCAGGGTCCAATCAATATTAAGGACGGCCCTCTATACAGTGAGGCATGGGCACAGAGAGGCATGGGCATGGAAACAGTGAGGCACAGTGAGGCATGCAGATTGACACCCTACCATATATACTCAAGTATAAGCCGACCAGAATACAAAAAATGGGAAAACTTATTGACTCGAGTATAAGCCTAAGGTGTCCATCTGCATGCCTCACTGTTCCTCACTGTGTCCATGTACATGCCTCGCTGTGACAATGCCTCACTGTGCTCATGCCTCACTGTGCCCATACCTCACTGTGTTCATGAGCCATAAGCCTAGGGTGTCCATCTGCATGCCTCACTGTTCCTCACTGTGTCCATGTGCATGCCTCACTGTGCCTGTGCCTCACTGTGGTCATACCTCACTGTGCCAATGCCTCACTGTGTCCATGCCTCACTGTGTCCATGCCTCACTGTGCCCATGCCTCGCTGTGACAATGCCTCACTGTGTTCATGCCTCACTGTGTTCATGCCTCATTGTGTCCATGCCTCACTGTGCCCATGCCTCACTGTGCCCATACCTCACTGTGTTCATGAGCCATAAGCCTAGGGTGTCCATCTGCATGCCTCACTGTGTCCATATTAATGCCTCACTGTACCCATGCCTCACTGTGCCCATGCCTCACTGTGCCCTTGCCTCACTGTGCCCATACCTCACTGTGTCCATGCCTCACTGTGCCCATGCCTCGCTGTGACAATGCCTCACTGTGCCCATGCCTCACTGTGCCCATGCCTCACTCTGCCCATACCTCACTGTGTTCATGCCTCACTGTGACCTTGCCTCACTGTGCCCATACCTCACTGTGTCCATGCCTCACTGTGCCCATGCCTCGCTGTGACAATGCCTCACTGTGCCCATGGCTCGCTGTGCCCATGCCTCACTGTGCCCTTGCCTCACTGTGCCCATACCTCACTGTGTCCATGCCTCACTGTGCCCATGCCTCACTGTGCCCATGCCTCACTGTGCCCTTGCCTCACTGTGCCCTTGCCTCACTGTGCCCATGCCTCACTGTGTCCATGCCTCACTGTGCCCATGCCTTGCTGTGACAATGCCTCACTGTGTTCATGCCTCACGGTGTTCATGCCTCATTGTGTCCATGCCTCGCTGTGACAATGCCTCACTGTGCCCATGCCTCACTGTGCCCATGCCTCACTGTGTCCATGCCTCACTGTGCCCATACCTCACTGTGTTCATACCTCACTGTGCCAATGCCTCACTGTGTTCATGCCTCGCTGTGACAATGCCTCACTGTGTTCATGCCTCACTGTGTTCATGCCTCACTGTGTTCATGTCTCATTGTGTCCATGCCTCACTGTGCCCATACCTCACTGTGTTCATGAGCCATAAGCCTAGGGTGTCCATATTCATGCCTCACTGTACCCATGCCTCACTGTACCCATGCCTCACTGTGCCCATGCCTCACTGTGCCCATGCCTCACTCTGCCCATACCTCACTGTGTTCATGCCTCACTGTGCCCTTGCCTCACTGTGCCCTTGCCTCACTGTGCCCATACCTCACGTTGTCCATGCCTCACTGTGCCCATGCCTCGCTGTGACAATGCCTCACTGTACCCATGCCTCACTGTGCCCATGGCTCGCTGTGCCCATGCCTCACTGTGCCCATGCCTCACTGTGCCCATGAGAAGGAAAAATCCTTGCTCCCCAGCCTTAGGTCCCCCCAGACAACAACCTTTTCACACTTGTAGAGGAGAAATGCAAAATGTAGAACTTACGAATTTACAAGTTTTTTCAATTTTTGAATTTCCGAAAAAAAAAAAACGAATGAAACTAAAACGCATTTTTCGGCAGTGCACATGTCTACTAGAGAACATTAGAGGGGTATAAAAAGAGAGCGCCCGTAGCCAATTAAAAGCACAAAGGAGGTGAATATGTAGTCGTTTTATTGAAAGCAGGAAAAACGGATCAAGCCAACGCGTTTCGGGGGAACAAAGACTCTTATTTAAAACGCATACATATATACAGGGCTTTCTTTCTCAGAGAATAGGTGCAGGTACTCCCTGCTTCTGAGTCACAGCTTTTCTCCGCCCTCTACCCACCTTTGAGAACTGTCCCTTTTTTCCACCCACCTCCGAGGACCATTCCTTGGTTCCAACCCTACCCACCTCTCAGGACCATTCCTTGGTTTCACCCCCTACTCACCTCCGAGGACCATTCCTTGGTTCCACCCCCTAACCACCTCTGAGGACCATTCCTTGGTTCCACCCCCTACCCACCTCCGAGGACTATTCTGTGGTTCCACCCCCTACCCACCTCCGAGGACCATTTCTTGGTTCCACCCCCTACTCACCTCCGAGGACCATTCCTTGGTTCCACCCCCTACTCAACTCCGAGGACCATTCCTTGGTTCCACCCCCTACCCACCTCCGAGGACCATTCCTTGGTTCCACCCCCTACCCACCTCCCAGTATCACCCCTTTTGGAAAGTACAGAACAAAGTATCATTTTGTGGTGTTTTGTGGTGCAGCCAGCAGCAATGGACCTCTTCCCCCACAAACAATAGATCCTCCAGCAACTATAGACCCCCTTCAGCAACAATAGACCTCCCGTCAAAAGCAATAACCTCCCCCCCAGTAACAATAGATTCACCCATTCTCCCAGCAGCCAGCATCAATAGGCTCCCCCCTCAATAGTAGATTCCTCCCAGCAACAATGGATCCCCACCAGCAACAATAGCCCCCTGCAACAATAGATCTCCTCCAAAGATAACAGATCCCCCAGCAGCCAGCAAAAGACCCTCCAGCACCTCCCAGCCATTACATACATTCAGTGCCAGAGGTGCCGAAACTGCGTTCCCCCACGTTCCTCCTTTTACACATGTACATCATGATGTACACATATATGTTTCTGTACGCTTTTCTTTCTTTTTCTCTGATAGCCCCGAAGAAGGTGGAGTCTTTGTTCCCCCGAAACGCATTGGCTTGATCAGTATTTGCTACTTTCAATAAAACGACGACCTATTCACCTCCATTTTGCTTCTAATTGGATACCGGGCGCTCTGTTTATCTGCCCCTACAAGTATATGGGGAAACGGCCTTGTGGACGCACCCAGAGGTAGCAGCACAAGCCCCCCAAAAGGGCTCGCCGCCACTCTTCTGCTAAGTTGGGCCAAAATTATCGGTAGCAAATTCTCCCCCCCCCCCCCCCACATTCAGCCACTTACAGACCCTCAACTGAGTGAGTCAGTCCAGCACAATCTCCAACCCTTTAGAACTAGGGAACACTAGAGGGGATTACAATGTAAATGTACCGTATTTTTCGCTCCATAAGTAGCACCTAGGTTTTGGAGGAGGAAACCAAGAAAATAAATATTCTGAAAAGTATTGGTGTACTAAAATATTTACCTGTGCCAAAGAAATGCAGCCTTTCCAGTTCCATAAAATGCAGACTTACCAGTGCCATAAAATGCAGCCTTACTAGTGCCATAAATGCAACCTTTCCAGTGCCATAAATGCAGCCTTTCCAGTGCCATAAATGCAACCTTTCCAGTGCCATAAATGCCGCCTTACCTGTGCCAAATAAATGCAGCCTTTCCAGTGCCATAAATGCAGCCTGACCTGTGCCAAAGAACTGCAGCCTTTCCAGTGCCATAAATGCAGCCTTTCCCATGCTATAAATACAGCCTGACCTGTGCCATAAATGCAACCTTTCCAGTGCCATAAATGCCGCCTTACCTGTGCCAAATAAATGCAGCCTTTCAAGTGTCATACATCCAGCCTGACCTGTGCCAAAGAAATGCAACCTTTCCAGTGCCATAAATGCAGCCTGACCTGGGCCATACATGCAGCCTTACCTGTGCCATACGTGCAGCCTTAGCAGTGCCATAAATGCAGCCTGACCTGTGACAAAGAAATGCAGCCTTGCCAGTGCCATAAATGCAGCCTTGCCAGTGCCATAAATGCAGGCTTACCAGTGCCACAAATGCAGCCTTACCTGTGCCAAATAAATGGAGCCTTACCAGTGCCATAAATACAGCCTGACCTGTGCCAAATAAATGCATCCTTTCCAATGCCATAAATGCAGCCTTACCAGTGCCATAAATGCAGCCTGACCTGCGCCAAAGAAATGCAGCCTTTCCAGTGCCATAAATGCAGCCTTTCCATTGACATAAATGCAGACTTACCAGTGCCATAAACACAGCCTTACCTGTGCCAAATAAATGCAGCCTTACCAGTGCCATAAATTCAGTCTGACCTGCGCCAAAAAAATGCAGCCTTACCAGTGCCATAAATGCAGCCTGACCTGTGCCAAAGATCTATTGTTGCAGGTGGCTATTGTTGCTGGTGGGGGATCCATTGTTGCTGGGAGGAATCTACTATTGAGGGGAGAGCCTATTGATGCTGGCTGCTGGGAGAATGGGTGAATCTATTGTTACTGGGGGGGGAAGTATTGCTTTTGACGGGAGGTCTATTGTTGCTGGAGGATCTATTGTTTGTGGGGGAAGAGGTCTATTGCTGCTGGCTGCAGGGAATCTATTTTACTAGATTCCTAGTGATCATTAACAAATTCCATAAAAATTACGGTACTTAAAGCGGAGTTCCACCCAGGAAAACAACATTTGGCCATAAGTCCTAAAAAAGTAAATAAAAAAAACTCACCCGAAATACCTGTTGCTATGCGGAAGTCCGTAATCTGCCTCTTCCACACCGCAGTGTGTTTTCTTCTGCTTCTTCTGCTTGTGAATGGGGCGCGCTGCTTTCTGGGAACTGTGTGTGTTCTCAGAGAGCAGCCGCCCATTCACAAGCCAGCGTGAGACTGACGCAGGCGCAGTAGGAAATGGGCAGTGAAGCCGTAAGGCTCCACCGCCTGTTTCCCCTAGTGTGAATGGCGGCGTGGGACCAGGAGCGATCGTGGGATCGGGGGGGGGGGCCATCAGCGTGGGCAAGTAGGACAGGTAAGTCAGCTGTTACTGTTAGTAGCAGCTGACTTAAAAAAAAAAAAAAATTGCGGGTGGAATCCCGCTTCAACACCACAAAATGATACTTTGTTCTGTACTTTCCAAAAGGGGTGATACTCGGAGGTGGGTAGGGGGTGGAACCAAGGAATGGTCCTCGGAGGTGGGTAGGGGGTGGGGTAGAGAAATGCAGCCTTACCAGTGCCATAAATGCAGTCTTACATGATGTCATCACATTCGCCTGACAGAAAACAGGCCCGAATTCTAGAGAACATTAGAGGGAAATAAATGTAACTAATTTAGCTAATTCCCTCTAGTGTTTTCTTGAATAGTTACATTGTATCTTTTGCTACAAAAATGTATTTCATTTTCTTGTTACAACGCCATCTAGTGGCCATACTGCAGTATAATCCTACTACCCATCATAAAAGAACATTTGTTTAGAGAAGAACATAGCCTGATAACATTCGATATCGCTCAACTGCATGCTGGACAAATGGCTATGCGATTTTATTTTAATAGATATAAATGGGCCCGCTTGTGTTTCTGGACATCTTTTGGCGTTGTACTTCAATATCGGGAAAAAAAAAATCCACGCCTATCGTACTACTTCACAGAATCCAACGCTGCATCAATCTGTGTCCGTTCTGCCCGGAGTTCAGCTTTAAACTTACGATTAGATATTTATTTCTCCTCCTGACAAAGTGCCGTCCGACAGATCGCGACTTTAAATCAATAAAACTTTTAAAGAGAGTGGAAGTGCCGGGAGTGTTTGTTGATGTATTGAGCGGCGTGACAAAAACATTTTTCATGTTGGATTCCCCCCCTCCCCCCCCAGTAATTACTTCCAGAATGGCGGACAGTATCTCGGCGTCGGATCAGACGTACAGACAAATGGAGCGCGGAGGGGAACCGCTAATAGGAAACGTTTAATATCGCTACATAAAGAGGACGGGATTCTACCCGTCTGAGTGATTGGGGAATAATTCGGACTGTCTGGGGGCCGCACACAGGTACAAAGATTAACCCCTTCCCGAGTCTGACTCGTCTCACCGACATGGAGAAATACACTTTTATTTGCTAGAAAATTACGTAGAAACCCACAAACATTATGGGCCAGATTCAGGTAGAGTTACTCTGGAGTATCAGTGATACTCCAGCCTAACTCTCACTTTGAGCCGGCGTTTCTGTTTTCAGTAACCAGAAAACAAGAAACGCCAGGTTGGAGTTCCTATACGAGCGGCGTAATTGTATTTCGCCGTCGTATCGGAACTGCAATTTTAAAAATGGCGCTCAGGGCGTTCCCGCTGATTAACGCCGAGAATATGCTAATCAGCGAGAATCGTCAATTCACGATCGTATTCGGGCCCGACGCAGTGACTTTCCGACGTTTCCGTAAGCGATACGCGGCGTAAAGAAAAAACAGCCCCCTAGGTGGAGTATCCTATGTTAAGTATAGCCGTCGTCATCACGTCAAATTTAAAAATGTTCGCGTCGTTTGCGTAAAACGTCCGTGAATGGGGATTGACGTCATTGACGTTCACTGACAGAATTTGCAGCATGCGCACTGACAGTCGACGCATGCGCAGTACGTTCGCCGCGGGATCGCGCCTAGTTATAATAATACACGCCCCCTACCCGCCCAATTTGAATTCCGCCGGCTCATTTTCGCTACGCCGCCGCAACTTTAGGAGCAAGTGCTTTGTGAATAACAGTACTTGCTCCTAAAGTTTCGGCGGAGTAACGTAAATGAGAAACGTTACTCCGAAATAAAGATTCGCCCATCTACCTGAATCTGGCCCTATATATATATATCCACTTCAATGCTGGGCTTTTATACCACCTCCATACCGGGGGGCCTATTCCGGCACTTCTCTCCTACATGTGCAAATCATCATTCTTTTGCTACAAAATTACTCAGAACCCCCAAACATTATATATGTTTTTTTAGCAGACACCCTAGGGCATAAAATGGCGGTCATTGCAACATTTTATCTTGCACAGTATTTACGCAATCATTTTTCAAACGCCTTTTTTTTTTGTAAAAAAAATTGTTTCATGAATTAAAAAAATAACAAAACAGTAAAGTTAGCTTTATTTATTTTTTACAGGTTACCAGTTTAGATTTACAGAGGAGATCTAGTGCTAGATTTGTTGCTGGCACGCTAACGCACGCGCGAAACCTCACTTATGTGGTTTAAACGGCGTTTACATATGTCGGCGGGACTTACGCTTCTGCACGCGAGCTATCGGGGACAGGGGCGTTTTAATTTTTTTTTTTATCTTTTATTTATTTTTTTTCTTATTTTTTATTTTTTTTTCCACTTTTTTCAATTTTTTTTTCCACTTTTATTCCTATTACAAGGAATGTAAACATCCCTTGTAATAGGAAATGTGTGTGACAGGTCCTCTTTAGGGAGAGATGCAGGGTCAATAAGACCTCACATCTCTCCTCCAGGCTGGAAACCGTGAGATCAGTGATTTTTTTTCCACCGATCTCATGAATGGGGGCTTACAGACGAAATCACGGCTTTGTTTACTTACGGGGACCCGGGCGTGACGTCATCACATCGCGCCCGGGTCCTCTGACGGCCATAGAGATGACTGGTGACCATCTGGTCACCAGTCATCTCTATGCTTCCTGCCGACGCCGACGATTTGTTCTCCGGGCCCCTGAAGGCACGGGAGAGCCCGGAGAAGCAGCGGATGGCGGCGGGAGGGGGGGAGATGTCCCCTCCCGCGGCCTGTAAGAACGATCAAGCGCTATGATCGTTCTTACGTCGTGCAGAATCGGCTGAAGAAGAGGATATCTGGATGATGCCTCTGGCTGCACCCATCATTCAGATATCCACCCGCAAAGCCCAGGCCGTCAATTGACGGCCACTTAGGATGGGAGATCCCATCTCAGGCCGTCAATTGTCTATGGCTGGGTATTGAAGTGGATATATATAGTTTTTTTTTTTAGCAGAGACCCTAGAGAATAAAATGATGGGTGTGTTTTTATATCACACGCCTTGAACACTGGTGATTTGTATATCCCCTTGAGGAAGCCATTGATGGCAAAATATGTAGAGATGTGATACTCT
The DNA here is from genome assembly GCA_029574335.1 of Rana kukunoris. NCBI lineage: Eukaryota > Metazoa > Chordata > Amphibia > Anura > Ranidae > Rana > Rana kukunoris. The sequence goes on from JAJQKJ010001590.1 coordinate 68,261, forward strand.
GCCATTTCTCTCCCGTCTGAGGCCAATGCAAAAGCAAGAGAGCAGCGCAGGGTTGGGATTCCGGCTTGCAGTCCATCCAGAAGACCTGGTTTTGCCGGCTGGAGAAGTTGTCGTGGTTGTAGGTAGAGTGGAAGCTGTTTTTCACTAAGAGACCATCCACCTTATTACCAGGGACCACAGTGAGTAGCTGAAGCAAGTACCGGAGCAGAATTCTCACCAACCGGGGAACGTGAAGAATCGGGAAACTTCAGCGGGCATCAAGCCAGGGACCCAACCAGCGGAGGTGACACTTGTAGAGCAGCCTTGTGTGTCAAGCCAGGGACCAAGCAGACCAGTGGGGTGACGCTTGAGGAGTATCTTGGATGCCAAGCTTGGGACCCAGCAGGGAAGTGGGGGTGACGCTGGAGGAAGATACTCAATAAGAAGATTGGAAGACCTTAGGAGATCCAGTGGCAGTTAATCAACACGTCTGGTGAGAGAGACTTGGAGCTCAGCGGAGTGAAGATCTACAGGAGGAGATTGTGGAGGCTTGCAGAGCAGCAGTGGCGTATCTAAGGTATGGCAGCCATGGAGAGTGCCATGGGCGCCATATAAAGGGGGCGCTGTTGAGTGACTGGGCAGCAAGGCACTTACCATGGTCTAAGGTTCTCTTCTTCCCTCCTCCTAAGCATAGGCAGGATCTCCTTTTCAGCACATTTGCTAATGGACAATGGCAGCGCTATCCCTGCTGCGTTCAGCCACAGCCCTCCCCTGTTCTCCCAGGCTCTCCCATTCCATCTGGTGGGATTGGCAGCACACAAAGAAGAAGGAGGAACATCAGTTTCTCCCTCTCCTCTGTGAAAACTGAAACCTTAAGTGATGAAGATTTGTTCTGCAATTACCTGGCCTTGGAGGGCAGAGGAGGGATCAGGGGTCTAATAAACCCCAGATTTCTCCATAAAGAGGATATGTCACTACCCAAGGTATCACAAGGGATGATACATATCACTAGTTTTGTTAGCTGTTTTTTTTGTTAAGGTTATCTGAAAGATGGGTTTCAAATGTTTCGTCAGGGGGCGCCGTTTCAGTGCTTGCCATAGGCGCTATTTTCACTAGATATGCCTCTGCAGAGCAGCCTTGTGTGTCAAGTCACTAGGAGCACTAGGCAGCAGCAGGGGGGTTGTGCTGATCGCGGAGGAGCCCCGGAAAGCTAGGAGGGAACTGCATCTTTACACGGTCATGGATGGAGTGTCCTGGAACGGAGGGGCAGGAGAAGCTGTTCAGGATCATGTGTCCAAGTAAAGTTCTCCATCATGGACCCGGGCAGGAGACAGGGATGTATTCTGGCCTATGCCAACAAGGCCCAGGCCTAGGGCGGCACTTTGTGGGGGGCGGCCCTCTGTCCTCTTCCCACAGCATCCCTCTCTCCTCCTCCCAGGGCGTCCCTCTCTCCTCCTCCCAGGGCGTCCCTCTCTCTCCTCCTCCCAGGGCGTCCCTCTGTCCTTCTCTCTCCCAGGGCGTCCCTCTGTCCTCCTCTCTCCCAGGGCGTCCCTCTGTCCTCCTCTCTCCCAGGGCGTCCCTCTGTCCTCCTCTCTCCCAGGGCGTCCCTCTGTCCTCCTCTCTCCCAGGGCGTCCCTCTGTCCTTCTCTCTCCCAGGGTGTCCCTCTGTCCTCCTCTCTCCCAGGGCGTCCCTCTGTCCTTCTCTCTCCCAGGGTGTCCCTCTGTCCTTCTCTCTCCCAGGGCGTCCCTCTGTCCTTCTCTCTCCCATGGCGTCCCTCTGTCCTTTTCTCTCCCAGGGCGTCCCTCTGTCCTTCTCTCTCCCAGGGCGTCCCTCTGTCCTTCTCTCTCCCAGGGCGTCCCTCTGTCCTTCTTTCTCCCAGGGCGTCCCTCTGTCCTTCTCTCTCCCAGGGCGTCCCTCTATCCTCCTCTCTCCCAGGGCATCCCTCTCTCCTTCTCTCTCCCAGGGCGTCCCTCTGTCCTTCTGTCTCCCAGGACGTCCCTCTGTCCTCCTCTCTCCCATGCGTCCCTCTGTCCTTCTCTCTCCCATGCGTCCCTCTGTCCTTCTCTCTCCCAGGGCGTCCCTCTGTCCTTCTCTCTCCCAGGGCGTCCCTCTGTCCTTCTCTCTCCCAGGGCGTCCCTCTGTCCTTCTCTCTCCCAGGGCATCCCTCTGTCCTTCTCTCTCCCAGGGCGTCCCTCTGTCCTTCTCTCTCCCAGGGCGTCCCTCTGTCCTTCTCCTTCCTAGGGCGTCCCTCTGTCCTCCTCTCTCCCAGGGCGTCCCTCTGTCCTTCTCTCTCCCAGGGCGTCCCTCTGTCCTTCTCTCTCCCAGGGCGTCCCTCTGTCCTTCTCTCTCCCAGGGCGTCCCTCTGTCCTTCTCTCTCCCAGGTCGTCCCTCTGTCCTTCTCTCTCCCAGGGCGTCCCTCTGTCCTTCTCTCTCCCAGGGCGTCCCTCTGTCCTTCTCTCTCCCAGGGCGTCCCTCTGTCCTTCTCCCAGGGTGTCCCTCTGTCCTTCTCCCAGGGCGTCCCTCTGTCCTTCTCCCAGGGCGTCCCTCTGTCCTTCTCCCAGGGTGTCCCTCTGTCCTTCTCCCAGGGCGTCCCTCTGTCCTTCTCCCAGGTTGTCCCTCTGTCCTCTTCCCATGAATATGACAGGATGACCCTACTGACATCATCCACTGCTCTACTGACACTGTCCATTGACCTACTGCCTATATACACACACACACACACACGTAGGTGTTTGAACTTTGGGGTGAACACCCTAATGCACTAAGTTGTGCACGCCTAAGCTTGCCACCCATAGCATGCCACCAGATGCAGTGCTGCTGTCACTCCCTCTGCATGAGCCACGTGCGTAGAAGGAAAGGAGTGGAGTCACTATCTGGAGAGTGAAGATCACATCAGTCCCTGCTGCTTGCCGCTGGGTGCCGGAGAAGGAGGAGGTGCCGAGGTGGGTGTCCACATCAGTGCTGTACTAGGCGCAGGCCTCGTTCCCGGTCTCACTGTCTGAGAGTAAATTGTCACTGGTTGCAAGATGCCAGGCAGCTCCGGCCCTAGCAACCAGTTCCAGAATTGTAGTTATTAGTTAGTAGGGGGATGGCTGTGTCCTCTATTTCATTTTGGGACATTGTATTGTCCCGGAATGAAGGTGCCAGGGACCCAGGACACACATGGCAATCCGGGAAACACATGGGCACCTTCATACCAGGGGAGCTGAGTGCGAGGCCAGAGGAGAGACTGTGGGGAAAGTGTTAAATCAATGCAGCCTGAGAGCGCGGGATTTGCAAACCGGACTAGCTGGGAACAGTAGTCCAACAGGCAACACGTGCTACTAAATTACTTGGCCACAAGGGAGAGGTACTGCAGGCCTCTCGGCTAGTAACAGCATCTATTACAGCCAGCCATTGAGACTGTTCAGCCTCTTTTGCTCATGGCAGAGGATGTGACAGGGAAGGTAATGATCTACAGTAATGTTTGTGCATGACTATGGTATCCCAGATATAACCTTTACTGCTAGGACACACTGTTTATACTCCCCCTTAAACCTTTAATAATAATGAGACCACCACTGTAACTTGGAGTAAAACTTTATTTTAGATAACTTCCAATAATAAATAACATATATAAACCATATAATTCCTGAGAAAAACAGTTCTTCTCATACTAGTGCTGGACCTTGCAGGCACCACTAACACTGACTTGTAAAACCTTTTACCATTATAACATTTTATTGGCACTGCGGTACCTCACCTCTGGTCATAGGCCTCAAGCCGACAAGCTGGCTCAGAGACCACCACTGACCGCAGTGCCCCCATTAACCAACATTCCAGCTACACCTTGGTAGACTGGAAACCACACCCCTTCAGAACCCATACCACCTCTGGCATATTTGGGGTAATTTCTTCTCCTGTAAAGTCCAAACACCCGCCACTGCCACGACAGCATGCACCTCGTACCTGCATAAGGAGAAACAAAACACAAGGAAAGCACCCAAAACAACAATTCTCTCAACCATTATCACCACTATCGGCAAGCCCATAACAAAAAGGGAGGGTGGGTGGGAACTTTTCTCCCCAGACTGTGTTACCCGGAAAAGGAGGGGGGAGAATTTATAGCTTCTCCTCCTCTGCGCACTGCACCTCTCATGACCACTCCCCCCTGGCTTGTAAGGGTTTCTGTTAACGCCGTCATGCCCGGCCCTACGCTTATGGCTTGTTCTTTTGCTCCGGGCCTCTCTGGAGGAGAAAAGTCCTGGGATCATCAGTCTGCAGGAGGTACGCAGAGGAGGAGAAATAGTCTGCATGGTGGTTGCACCCATGGGGCGGGTAATCCAGAGCACATCAGCTTGAAAGCAGCCTTGGGCCCCTTTCGCACATTGGACCCTCCATTCACCTCTAAGCAGGGCTGGACTGGAACAAAAATTTGGCCCTGGACTTCTTCCAGACTGGCCCACTTTGACAGGTCTCTTCCATAGCGGCCGGACAACTCCCGCACTCCCCCCCCCGGCCACCGAAGCCCCCTCACCCTCGCCACTAGCCACTCTACTTTATTAGAGTAGAACGGCTGGTACTGGTACTCTTATAGGCAGTACCAGTGGGGAAGCTAGACATTATTTCACCCGGGGCAAAGAATCAGTTCGGTGCCCCTCCATGGGACAAGATTAGGCAGAAGGGAGAAACTCCCAGGCCATAGCTGTTGAGTCAGCTGTCTGTCCCCTCCCCTATGCTCCTCTGTCGTCCCCCCTGCTCCTCTGGTCCTCCCCCTGGTTCTCTGTTCCCCCCAGCTGAGCGTTGTGGGGAGGAAGAGGAGGTGAGCACTGCGGGAAGGGAGAGACAGAGGAGCGGAAGGGTGCGGCGGTCCGCTGTCACTGAAGCCGGCCCACCGGGAAACTCCCTGTAGTCTCAATGGCCAGTCCATCCCTGCCTCTAAGTAGTGGAAGACATTAACAAACTTGTGTCCTACCTCCAAAAAGTATTGTGGGCTGTGTTAGTGACACTAACATGCCATCCACCCGCTCCCCTCATTGTGGCCCACGACCGGTTACCAAGTCGCTTAAGTGGCCCTCGCTCCTCAAAAAGGTTGGGCCCCCCTGATCTAAAAACAACAACGTTTCGGCTTTAACCTGAAGGGAAACGATCTGCTAATTGCAACTTTACTGCTGCAGGTGTGTGAGAAATGCCCCGTCTTCTCCTCGGCGACGGTGTGACGAGACGCTCCGTGGGTGAAATCGGAGCGATAATACGAGTATTACAGCCGGGCGTCTGACAAGTGTTATTCCGATTTCCGCAGACCCGACGGAGGAGATAATTCCAGAGGAACTCTGCAGCTCTCCACATCGCTATTTTTTTTTTTTCCGACCCAGAGAACCATTAAATGATCTGACAATGAAGTGTGTAAGCGCAGAGACGCGGCACTCTCTCCGGCGGATAACGGCGCAGGATTATTAAATGCCTACTGAGCCGCACAGTGTTCAGCGGAGTCCGTCAGAGGAGGGAAATGACTGTTATCAGCGCACGGTGTGTGTAAGAGAGATGAAAGCCGGGGGGAGTTTTACTCTTTCGCTGGCGTCTTGTAGATAAATACTGCCGGAGTCTAAATGTGCCAGCGCCCAAAAAAAATCACGATCGGTTTCATGGATCAGGATGCAGCGCAAACGTCTTATTGGCTTATTTCTCTCATCTGGAGAATACAATTGGCACCAGAACTGGAACATTGAAGGGGCCCCTCCACCCAAAAGTGATATAGAAGTCTTCTCCTAAGGTGAGATCTCCAGGCCATAATTCCCAAAACTGTTACCGCCCACTAGGAGTTTTGGGTGTCCCCGCCCACCAGGGTTGCCAACAGTGGCGTCTCCAGTTTTTATATTTAGGGGGGACAGGGAAAAAAGTAGGGGGGCAACTATAAAATGCAATGATATATACAGGGTGGGCCATTTATATGGATACACATTAATAAAAGTTGGATTCAAATTGGCCGACTTCAAAATGGCTGCCATGGTCATCACTCATCTTGAAAAGTTTCCCCCCTCACATATACTAATGTGCCACAAACAGGAAGTTAATATCACCAACCATTCCCATTTTATTAAGGTGTATCCATATATATGGCCCACCTGGTATATCCATATAAATGGCCCACCCTGTATATCCTGGGGCCCTTTACTACGATCCCACAATGGGCCCTTTCACATTTTCTGCAGTGAGCTCCCTTCCTACTATACTGGGGCCCCCCAGGGTGGCAGAAAACCAGAGATATATGTCACCAGCACACCAAGAAAATATAAGGGTCCAAAGCAGTGGGTTGCAAAGGTTGTCTTGCCCCCAGGCCCTGGTGTTCTGCCACTGTGGGGAAGCCCAGCTGTCCTGTCCCTGCTATTGACAGCGCTGGTCTGGCATCTGTCTCTTTGTTTGTGGCGTCGTTCTTGAAATTCACTCTTCTCCGTGCCAGTGAGGATGCAGAGGAAGGAGCATCCTCATTGGCACGGTTGTGTGAGCGCTCGCATTATGCAGTGTCGGCGAGCAGAGGGAGGGGGGAGGAATCCCCCGCAGAGCTGACTGGGGATGCTCTCCCTCTTAGAAGAGACTGTTACTCCAGCGGCGGCCCAAGAAAAATGGTGGGGCACAGCATAATGTTTGGGGGGGGGGGGTCAGGGCCCCCTCTGGCCCCCCCTAGGGACGCCATTGGTTGCCAACTGTCAGTAAATTTATAAACAGTTTGTAAAACCCGTAATTCTTTCATCTGTCTGTAGCACTACCCCTAAAGGAGTTGCTGGTTTAGATTTGGGCCTGCCGTTACCTCACTGTTCCTTGTGTTCGTCTCAGGGGTTCTCCTTGAAGAGTTATCCGGAAGAAATGTCGGCACCAAACACAAGGGGCCAGATTCAGGAACAGTTAGGCTGGCGGATCCAGTGATCCGCCAGCCTAACTGTGACTTTGAGCCGGCGTTTCTGTTTTCTGTAACCAGAAAACAAGAAACGCCGGGTTGAAGCTCCGATGCGAGCAGCGTAACTGAGTTTCGCCATCGCATCGTTACTTCAACTTAAAAATGGCGCCGGGGGCGTTCCCGCCGATTTACGCTCAAAAAATATGTTAATGAGCGGAAATCGGCAATTCACGATCGAATTCCGGCGCGACGCAATGACGGTACGACGTTTCCGGACGGGATACGCGGCGCATAGATATACCTACATGGGGTTGGAGTATCCTATGTTAGGTATAGGCGTCGTCATCGCGTCGGGAAAAAAAAAATCACGTCGCTTGCGTAAAAAGTTCATGAATGGGAATGTGACGTCATTGACGTTCATTCACAGAATTTGGAGCATGCGCACGGGGATGTTTGGACACTCGACGCATGCGCAGTACGTTGGCGGCGGGATCGCGCTTAGTTTGAATACTACACGCCCCGTACCCGCCCAATTTGAATTCCGCCGGCTCATTTGCGATGCGCTGCCGCAACTTTAGGAGCAAGTGCTTCATGAATAACAGCACTTGCTCCTAAAATTTCTGCAGCGTAACGCAAATGAGATGCGTTACTCCAGAGCAAAGATGCTCTGATCTACCTGAATCTGGCCCAATGTCTCTTTCAAGGGTTTTATTGAACAAACTTTCCAACAGAGGGCTAGAGGGATAGGGAAGGACTCAGGTATCTTACTTGCAGATCACGGATATTCTCCTAGGTCCAGAGGAACAACTGTCTCCACGCTGGACTCAGCGACCACCGGATAGGGTGACCACATTTCCAAACTACCATTCAGGGACACCCCCCTTCCCAAAAATCAGCTTGTGCTGTAACGAATCACAGCACAGTGATTGGACACAAGAGGCGGGATTAATGATTTCTCCAATCACAAGCAGGGGGCGGGGATTGTGCTCCTCCAGGCATTCCCGGCCAGGACAAGTACTGTCAGTGAGTAAAGCGGTGATGTGGCGGCCTTTTTTGGGGGCATCAGATTGGCCCGGGGGGTGGCTGTATCAGTTTCATTATCAGTACACTGTATTGTCCTGAAATAAAGGTACCCGGGACAGACCTGGAAAATACGGGACTTTCCCGGGCAATCTGGGACATGTGGGCCAGATTCAGGACGAAGTAACGTTGGCGTATCTAGAGATACGCCGCGTAACTTCTAGGATGCGCCGGCGTATCTTTTTTCTGTATTCAGAAAACAAGATACACCGGAATTCTACTAAGATCCGAGCGGCGTAAGTCTGTAAGTAAGTTGCATATTTACGCTGGCCGCAAGGTGGCGCTTCCGTCGATTTACGCGTTGAATATGTAAATTAGGGAGATACGCCGATTCTAGAACGTACTTGCGGCCGGGCGTCGTATTTTACGTTGTTTGCGTAAGCGTTAGTCCGCCGTAAAGTTACCCCTGCTATATGAGGCGCAGCCAATGTTAAGTATGGACGTCGGGACAGCGTCGAATTGTACGTTATTTACGTCGCTTGCGTAAATCGTTCGGGAATGGGGCTGGGAGTAAATTACGTTCACGTCGTTTACATTGACTACTTGCAACGTGATTTCACGCATGCGCACTGGGATACGTCCAAGGACGGCGCATGTGCCGTTCAGAAAAAAACTTAAATTTACATGGATCACGCCCCCATCTTCCACATTGGAATTGCGCAGGGTTACGCCAAAACAATTACACTACGCCGCCGCTTACGGCGCTAGTTGTTTCTGAATAAGGAACCTGGCACTGTTAGTTACGGCAGTGTAGTATATCTGAGATACGCTACGCCTGCCTAAAGATAGGCAGATGTCTCTGAATCTGGCCCGTGGTTACACTACCACCGGATAGGCCCCCTCTCACTGTCCTAGCAGCCGGTGCGAAGCTCGATCAAAAGCTAGTCTCTGTCACAGACTAGGTAGTAGAATTTGTTCATTAGTCTCTGGCACAGACTCGTGCAACCCCCTCACTGGGTTAACTTCGGAAGAAAAGAACAGTACTCAGCTCTCAGTGCCAGGATATCTCAGCCGTTCCGGCAGCACTGTGAGGTAAATTTTGATCCGGATTCATCCTCCAATTGAGTCTTCAATTGCTCGATCCCTTCCATCAGGCAAGACACAGGACCATCCCTGGATCAGTAGGCCCCAGTGTCTCCTGGGCCTACATCTCAGTTGTGAGGCCTCAGGCTAACGTGGCCCCGAGGCGAAAACTGCCAACACATCCCTGAGGCCAGGAGGGCCCTCAGAAGAGGATCGGAAGAAGAACCTCACAAAATGGTGTCTGTCCCTTAAAGGTACAATTGCTTTTCCTAAATATCTTCCTTTCCCTCAGTGCAGTCCTCCTTCACTTACCTCATCCTTCCATTTTGCTTTTAAGGGCCAGATTCACGAACACTTGCGCTGGAGTATTTGGATATGCGCCGCGTAACTGTGATGATGCGCCGTCTTTTCTATGTGCCCGTACCCACCAAACTAGATGCGCCCAATAACGGGTCATTTGCGACCGGCGGAACGTTCCGACGCCAGAGTATCGTCAGCGCTTATTTTCGCTGGGCGCATCAGTCGCGCCTATTGATTTCCCCTGCAAATATGCAAATGAGGGATTTTTCCCAATTCACGATCGGATTAGCACCATACGCTGGCTACATGCGCCGCGCGTATCTGGTCCGTCCGGCGCAAAGTTATTTCTACAAAAGGCTGCTTTATCTTTACTCCAGACGGTCACAGGTCAGCAGGAGAGCAGCTACAGCAGCGTTACCGACGAAACTAGCAAGCTGAACAACAACACTAGCAAGGACAACACCTCTGTGTGCCAACATGCCAGGGGCACTCGTGGTCCTAAGACTAGTACTGGGTCCCTCGCTACGGAGGAGGCGGGCACGTGAGAGGATATACCGCACTCGTATGAACCTCTTTGGCATGGGGGATGAGGAGGTGTATCGCCTCTTCAGATTCAGCCCAGATGCAATACTTGAACTAACCACAACCCTGCAGGGTGACATCACCAGCAAGACACACCGCTCACAAGCAGTGCAGCCACTGGTGAAGGTCCTGGCAACACTTCATTTCCTTGCCAGTGGATCATTCCAGCGTACAAGTGGAGTGGTGGCTGGGATGTCACAGTCCTCCATAAGCAGATGTGTGCACCAGGTTGTCCCTGCAATCCTCAGACGCATGTCCAACCAGTTCATCAGACCCACCACTGAGGAGCTGCGGCTGAAGGCAATGACAGATTTCTACAACATTGCCAGATTCCCACGCACCATCGGGGCCATTGATTGCACACATGTGGCCCTACAGCCCCCCAGTGCCACAGAGCACATATACCGCAATCGGAAGCATTGGCACTCCATCAACGTACAGGTGATAGCCGATGCCCAACGCCTCATATGGCACGTCCGTGCCAAACACCCCGGGTCCAGCCATGACAGCTTCATATACCGTCAGAGTCCCATCCCAGCAGAATTCGAACAGAACATGTATGGGGACAGCTGGCTGGTTGGTGAGTGACATGGGAGTCAGGCATGACTATCCCCTCCCGTGATGCACAACAGAAGTCGCACATGCATGACTAACATTCTCCTGTCTTTTACCTTACAGGTGACTCTGCATATGCACTGGGACCCCATCTAATGACTCCTTTCCGGAACCCCCAAACCAGAGGAGAGAGAAAATACAATGAAGCACACATCAAAACCCGTGCAGTGGTTGAGCAAACATTTGGGCTCCTGAAGTCCCGTTTCCGCTGCCTGGATAAGTCCGGGGGGACCCTATTGTATTCCCCTACCTTTGTGTGTCAGATCATCGGTGCATGTTGCATACTACATAACTTTGCTATGAAAAAAGGCCTAGAGATTGACATACGTGATGACCTGACCCCCGACCCACACAGTCCCCACCTGGCAGAGGACACCCAGTCTGCTGATGGAAGAGCAGTCAGGAGGGTCCTCGCCGTAGGCATCTTTGGACACTAACCCAAAACATTAATCACACATACAATGCACGCGTGTACACCACTGATGTCCCTAGATCACACACATCACATGCACATCGCATTGGATTAGCCCAAGTCCAGCATGTAGGAGTTGGGAGCAGTAACGCCGCGTCAAGGCCCCAATGATGTCACTGTCCATTCACACACCTTTCACACGTCATTCATTCAGCCGTGGGGTTAACTTCACCACCACGGCCGAGGGTGACACCCCTTACTTTCAGGAGTGCCACCCTCTCACATTCACACACCATTCACACTGCAACGTGTGCAGTATCAAAAAATAAAAATAAAATCTCATAACCTGAGAACCAAAAAAATTAACAAAAACTCATGTCCTGAGTATAAACAATAATAATAAATAAAATAAATAAACTCATGTCCTGAGTATAAACAAAAATATATAACAACCAAAAAAACAAAAAACCCTCATCTGGGATGACGGGGGCTCCTCCTTGGGGGCACTCTCGGGCTCCTCATCTGCCTGGAGGGAGTGGGTGGTGGTGGTGGTGGGGGGGCATCAGGAGGAGGCTGATCCCCGGGTGGGCCACTCCTGGGAGCTGTTGGCTGCATGCCCTCCAATGCCACAGCGATACGGCTCAGATACAAATTTGTTTGGGCCTGCATCCTCAGCTGGCGGGTGATCTGATGCCGCTGGTCACGTTGCCGCTGCCTCCCCTCTTCCCGAATGGCAGCAGTGTTGTCTCGAACAGCTGCTGTCAAGTGCCGGATATCAGCCTGCACCTCCCCCAGGCTGGTCACAACGCCCTGCACGCGACTGGGCAGCTGTGACATAGAGCCCAGGCTGTCTGCGACCCTGTCTAGGTGGCCAGCCATCTCCCCCATTTGCTGGGTCTGTTTCGCGTGGTCCAAAAGCACCTGGTCTTCGACCAAATCACACACCCCCCTGGTCTTCCGGGTGGCCTTCCTGGGGGCAGAGGAAGGTTGTCCCCGTGGGGATGGAGTCGCCCTTGAGGGGCTACCTAGGATGGGGGAGGGGATCACAGAGGGCCCTGCAGAGGAGGAGGACTCCTCCAACATTAAAATGAACTCCTGTTCAGGGACAGGCTCCTCCACAACCACCTCTGCTGAAGTGGTGTGGGCACTCTCCTCCTCCACCTCGGTGTCTCCAGCACCCAGGGCCTCGTCTTCAGCATCCCGTTGGGGGGTTGGGGTGGACTGGCCGGCACGAGATGGCCCAGCACCGTCATCTGTGGATGACACAAAGCAGACACATGTTGGTGGTCCCACACACTTGGCACATGTACCCACCCCCGCCCCACATGCAACACACCAAAAAGGGGGTAAAAATCACTTACCTGTCCTGGAGCCTTCCTCTACGGAATCATAGCCTGGGACCCCCTCCAACTGCTCCCTGTCCAGGCAGCGGGCGACCACCTCCTCCTCCGCGGTCAGGGTGACAGGACATGGGGGACCACCACCTGTGCCCCTCTCATGGCTCCTAATGGTGGACACCTTGCCCCTCACCTTGCGCCGCAGGTCATTGATTTTTTTACGAATGTCTGAAGCACTCCGGGTGGAGTACCCCAGCACATTGACCCTGGCAGCTATGGTGTCCAGGATGGCCTGCTTTCTCTCCCGGCTGGTCTTCCTGCTTTTTTTACCATGGAGAAAATCATTAAATGCCTCCATAGCCGATATTATCACTGTGACCTCCTGGGCATTATAATTTAGGTTCCTCCTCTCTTTGGGGGCAGCGGGAGCAGCCATTACAGGGCAAAAGTATCTTCCCTGGGGTGGGGGGAAATGGAACTACTTTTGCGCCGGAATGGCGTTTCCGCCAGCGCTTTTAAGCGCCCAGCGGAACGCATTGCGCTGACGTTTCCCAGGAAGTGGTGCCGACGGAAGTTGTGAGCATGCGCACAAGGGGGCGAGTGGAGCCGCACTCACTGCGCATGCTCCGTGGATGATGCGCTGAACGTAAGCCTCTGCGCTGGGCTCCGCCCATCATTTACATATGATCACACCCAGTTTCACTTGCGTCGGGTTACGCCAGCGCATTATCGTTACTCTGGCGCAAGTTTACGCGCAACTGCTATGTGAATTACAGGACTTGCGCTGAAAGGGTCTTCAGAGTAACGTAAATGAGAAGCGTTACTCCAGAGGAAAGATACTCTCATCTACCTGAATCTGGCCCTAAATGTCCTTATTTCTTCTGAGAAATCCTCACTTCCTGTTCTTCTGTCTGTAACTCCACACCGTAATGCACACCTCCCAACCGTCCCGGATAACTTCGTTGGGAGGTATGCTCATTTGTCTCTCATTCTGAAGTTGAAAAGTTGGGAAGTATGGTAATGCGAGGCTTTCTCCCTGGTGTGGAGTGTCGTGCTCGCCCCCTCTCTTGGACTACCGGAGAGTCAGGACGATCTCTACGTTGCAGATAGAGAAAGGAGCCATGTGTTAGTGGGCGTCCTGACTCTCCCGTAATCCAAGGGAGGGGGTGAGAACGACACTCCACACCAGGGAGAAAGCCTCGCATTACTGTGTGGAGTTACAGACAGAAGAACAGGAAGTGAGGATTACAAATGAAAAAATGAAAAAATCTGATGAATGCAAAAAAATATATATATATAATAAATAAGTAAAAAAATGTAAAGCAGCAGTTTAATACAAAATAAATGAATTAAAAGAAAAAAAGTAAAAAATAAATAAATACAGTAAAGCAGTTAATTTAGAAAATCTGGTAATCATAAATAAAAGTTGTCCAAAAGTTGCCAGGTGTAGCTCTTTCAACTACCCTGGATGTGTTCCTGTGCCAAAAATGACCTATTAGACTCATAGGCCCGGATTCACATACATCGGTGCATATATATGCCGCCGTAGCGTATCTCTTTTACGCTACGCCGGCACAGCGCGGCGAGGGAAGCACAAAACAAATGCTCCCAACTCTGCGCCGGCGTACCGTATAGTCGTAGGCGTAAGGCAGCGTAAGTGGAAGTGGGCTGGAAATGGGCGTGATACATTTAAATGAAGGGTCACCCCATGCAAATGATGTGCTGAGCTTCAGACAAGTATTGAAAATGAACTGCGCATGCGTCGTACCTTGGCCGCATCCCAGTGCGCATGCTCACAATCACATCAAAACAACTGGCTAAGATACGTCTAATCACTGCCTACGACGTGAACGTAACCTACACCCAGCCCTATTCACGTACAAGGTAAAGGACGTAAAATTAGACGGCGTTCATTCCCTGGTCCATACCTTTGCATGAGTTGCGCCTCCAATATGAGGAATAACTTTACGCCGGACGTAAACCTTACGCAAATCGCTTAAAAAATGCGCCGGGCGCAAGTACGTTCGTGAATCGGCGTATCTCCCTCATTTGCATCGAAAATCAATGGGAGTTCCAAATGCGTCCAGCGTAACTATGCGCCCACTCTACGCCGGCGTAGGCAAGTTACGTCGGTCGGATGAAGTCTGTTTTTAGTAGACATGTGCAGACTGAAATATTTTGTTTCGTAATTTCGTTTTCGTACAGAAAATAAATTAATTTCGTTGCCCCGAAAATCGTTTTGATTTATTTTGTTTTCGTCGGGAACGTTTTCGTCCGAAAACGGCGATTTTCGATGCTTTGTCAAATTTTCATCATTCAATTCGACAAAGCATCGAAAAACTAGACATCTGCATTAGTTTTCGTTAGAATGCATTTTCGTCCGAAAATCGGGTATTTTCGTTATCATTTTAACGAACGAAAACGAAAGCGCAAGAAACGAAAACCGAAAGATCCGACATAAAAAATGCTTTATTTTCGTTTTTGTTCAGATCCGACGATTTTCGATGCTTTGTCGAATTTTCGTCGTTCAATTTCTACCTATTCACTGTATTCAGAACGACGAAAACTCGACAAAGCATCGAAAATCGTCGGATCTGAACGAAAACTAAATTAAAGCATTTTATATGTCGGATCTTTCTGGTTTTCGTTTCTTGCGCTTTCGTTTTCGTTTGTTAAAATGATAACGAAAATACCTGATTTTCGGACGAAAATGCATTCTAACGAAAACTAATGCACATGTCTAGTTTTTAGGTGTATCTATGTTTGAGGGTACGGCGCACAGATACGGCGGCACATATTTGTACTTACGCAACGTATATGGAGATACGTCGGCGTAAGTGCTTTGTGAGTCCGGGCCAATAAATACAACTAGATTAAAAACTGAGGGCCAGATTCTCAGAGGCACTACGACGGAGTATCTCAGATACCCCGTCGTATCACCGTTTTTTTCCCCGGGTATCTATGCGAGTGATTCTTAGCATCACTTTGGCATAGATACGGGTGAAGATCCGACAAGTGTAATACCATTACACTGGCGGATCGTAGTTGTAATGACAACTCCGGCCACTAGGTGGCCTTTACGTTGTTTTCTCATTTGCCTATGCAAATGAGGCTAATACGCCGATTCCCGAACGCTTTTACGCCGCTCGTCGCCGCTTACGTTGTTTTCGTCCGCGTAAGGTTACTCCTGCAAAGATGTGGAGTAACCTTACGCAGTACCGTCGGATTTCGTCGGGTGCCGTCGGATGCCATGTTAAGTATGGCGTCGGGTCAGCGTCGGCTTTTTCCGTCGGTTACGTCGTTTTACTAAGTCGTTCGCGAATAGGGCATTGCGTAAGTGACGATCACGTCGTTTTGACGTCGGTTTCACTGACGCTTTCCGACGTGAGCTGGAGCATGCGCACTGGGCGATAACGCAGGGGCGCGCTTAATTTAAATACAAGCTGCCCCCTTTGAATTACGCGGCTTTACGCTGGGCCATTTACTCTACGCCTCCGCAAACTACGGAGCAAGTGATTGGAGAATACAGCACTTGCTCTGTTAAGCGGCGGCGGCGTAGTGCAAATGGCTTACGATACGCAAGCGAAATTCTATGAGAATCTGGCCCTCAAAAGGGAAAAAAAAGATCAAACTAAATATAAAAATACAAATGAAAAAAATCTGATGAATGCTAAATAAATACATTTAATAAAAATGTAAAAAATGTAAAGCAGCAGTTAAAAAAAAAAGCACAAAAAAAAATTACTAAACTAAAGAAATTAAAACTGCACTAAATACACCCCAAATCATCACCCTCTAAAAAATTTACAAAATAACATTATTTTTAACTAAAATCCACCGTAACAGTTCAATGAAATTAAGAGCGTCCACTTTGGTGAATTCCGTGTGGCAACATCATTTGTTTTGCCGAAGTCTCTCGGACATTCCTATTCTCCGCTGTTGATGACACTTGGCATCATGAGCCGTATTATCGTTTCTATATATCTATCGGCTTTATTGCAACTTTCCTGCCAGTCCGATCCATCCGTCAGCTGCCCCTCCCCCCCCATGTAAGAGATCAGCGGGGGCGCCACGATTGTACAAGTGGCGGACAATGAATCGCCCTCATCCTCCAGCATTAACTATCCGTCACCATAAGTGACCAGGGTGTCATGGCGGAATGATTTGCCGCCCCACTCAGATTCCGGCACAAGGCGGCCGAGCTCTCATTTGCAGAGATAAATTTATGCCTGGCTAATGCAGTGTGTATTAAATAAACTCCCCGAGTGCCCCGGGCTCCATCCTCAACGCTATTTAACCGCCATAAATCTGGGGGGGATTATCGAGCGCAGCTTTAGAAGTCGCCGGTGTGAAGAGAGCGTTTCCGTCCTGCGCTCATCACTTTCACATCTGACATCGGAGAAGAATGCAGGGCAGGAAATCGGGAGGAACGTGCACGGGCATCTCCAGCCTCTGCCACACAAACTGGGCATTTCTTGGGCAATCTTTGGCAATGATTTAGATTTCCAGCATGCTGAAAAAATTTAGAACGCAGATAGCGGTTCGATCTTCCAAGGAAAAAAATGGTCAATGGAGATGTGAAGTCTAGAGCTGGTTTAAGCCAACTAGGCAGTCATCTATGGTGACCCTCAGGGCCGCCATCAGGGAGGTACAGGAATTACACCTGTAAGGGGCCCGGGGGTCCCCAGGGGCCCGGATGGGAACCACCCAAAAAAAAAACCCTCTTTTTTTATTTATTTTTTATAAAAATATTTATTTTAATATATTTTTCTTTTATTTTTTATTAAAGGGCCAATTTTTTTTCTTTTATTATTTTTTAGGGGTCCGGAGGTCCCCAGGGGCCCGGAGGCCCCAAGGGCCCCCCGATGGCAACCCCCTCTTTTTTTATTTATTTTTAATATATTTTTCTTTTATTTTTTATTAAAGGGCCAATTTTTTTTCTTTTAATATTTTTTTAGAGGTCCAGAGGTCCCCAAGGGCCCAGGGGCCCCATATGGCAACCCCCTCTTTTTTTATTTATTTTTTATAAAAATATTTATTTTTTAATATATTTTTATTTTATTTTTTATTAAAGGGCCAATTTTTTTTCTTTTATTATTTTTTAGGGGTCCGGAGGCCCCCAGGGCCCCAGATGGCAACCCCCTCTTTTTTTATTTATTTATTTTATAAAAAATATATATATTTTTAATATATTTTTCTTTTATTTTTTATTAAAGGGCTAAAAAAAAAATCTTTTAATATTTTTTTAGAGGTCCAGAGGTCCCCAAGGGCTCGGAGGCCCCCAGGGCCCCAGATGGCAACCCCCTCTTTTTTTAATTTATTTTTGATAAAAAAATATTTTTTAATATATTTTTACTTTATTTTTTAAAGGGCCAGAGGTCCTTTTTTTCTCTCTTTTTTCTTTTTATTAAAGGGCCCAGAGGTCCCCAGGGCCGCGGATGGCTACTCCCTTTTTTATATATTTATTTTTCTTTATTTCTTCTTTTTTTGTAAAGCCCCCAGCCCCCCCCGCTTTTTAATTTCCTATTCGCAGCAGCTCCCCCCCCCGCTTCTCAACTTCAGGGGGTCCATGCCTGAAGCTGTGTAAGGGGCCCCATAATTCCTGATGGCGGCCCTGGTGACCCTACTGGAGGGGGCGATATAGGGAAGCGAGACGTGAAGGGAAAATGGCTTGGGGTCATTTTTACGGCAGATTTATTCTTTACCATTTACTGTTTAAAAAAAGTTTTATATCTGTTAGGTTCACCCCCCCCCCCCCCAAAAAAAAACAATAAACCGTAGGGCCCGATTCAGGTAGAGTTAAGCCGGCGTATCTCTGGGCCAGATTCAGATACAAAAATGTATCTTTCCGGCTGCGTAGCGTTTTCTCTTTACACTGCGCCGCTGCAAATATTATGGGCAAGTGCCTTATTCAGAAAGCACTTGCTCCATAATATGCGGCGGCGTAGCGTAAAGTGCACGGCGTGAGGCCGCGCAATTCAAATTGCTGAAGTGGGGGCGTGATTCATGTAAATGAATCATGACCCCACGTAATTGCCTTTTTTTTTGGACGGCGCATGCTTTCCCAGTGCGCATGCGCGAAATCACGTCGCTTTTTCTCAATATAAACAACGTGAACGTAACTAACGTCGAGCCCCATTCCCGAACGATTTACGCAAACGACGTAACCGACGTACAATTCGACGCTGACGTCCATACTTAACATTGACTGCGCCTGCTATAGCAGGGGTAACTTTACGCCGGTCTCACGCTTACGCAAATGACGTAAAATACGATGCGCTGTCGCAAGTACGCTCGTGAATCTGCGTAAATAGCTCATTTGCAAATATGCAACTTCAGATACGACGGTGTAAGCGAATTACGTCGCTCGTATCTTAGAAGAGAGCCGGCGTATCTTCTTTTCTGAATAGCAAAAAAAAGACACGCCGGCTATTCTTAGTATTTACTTATCTCTTGATACGCTGATGTAAATGCTTTCTGAATCTGGCGCTCTGTCTTTGCGCCGGCGTATCTGTTTTCTGTATTCAGAAAGCAAGATAGGCCGGTTTGCAGCAAAGATCCGACAGGCGTAATTGTATTACGCCGTCGGATCTTAACTGCAATTTTAAAATGGCCGCTAGGGGCGTTCCCGCTGATTTACGCCGAGAATATGTAAATCAGCGAGATACGCCAATTCACGAACGTACGTCCGCCCGACGCAGTCACTTTACGCTGTTTCCGTAAGGGTTTTCCCGGCGTAAAGATAAAGCACCAAAAAGATGGCGCATCCTGTGTTAAGTATGGACGTCGTGACCGCTGGAAACTTGAAAATGTTTACGTCGTCCGTGAATGGGGATTTACGTCGATTACGTTCACGTCGAAAACACCATCATAATTCGGAGCATGCGCACTGTGATTTTTCAATGGTCGACGCATGCGCAGTACGTTCGGTGCGGGGACGCGCCTCATTTAAATAGCATATGCCCCCTACCCGCCGAATTTGAATTAGGCAGCCAAATTTACGCTACGCCGCCGCAACTTTACACGCAAATGCTTTGTGAATACAGCACTTGCACATAAAGTTGCCGCGGTGTAACGTAAATAGGAAAAGTTACGCCACCGCAAAGAACCGCTCGCCATCCTGAATCTGGCCCTTAGTGTGTAGCTGTAATGTGGTTATGACTAAGGCCTTATAGGCTGAAACGCGTCAACCTTTCCTATTACGTTTGTCTACTGTGGCTTGTCAATAAATACGTCTATTGTTTAACCACTTAAGGACCTGCTTACGCAGATATACGTCCTTTTTTTTAAAGATGGATATCTCGGTAACGGTAGCAGCTGCTGCCACGACCGAGGTATCCATCTTTAACATGAGCGGTCCTTTAAACGATAACGGCGGTCTCCGTGGTGGATTCGCCGTGAGATCGCCGTTATCGAGAGAGTGTAAAAAATAATATAATAAATAAAAATAAATAAGAAAACAAAAAAAAATTTTTTTTAAATAGTCCGGTCCCGACGAGCTTGCGCGCAGAAGCGAACGCATGAGTAGCGCCCGCATATGAAAATGGTGTTTAAACCACACATGTGAGGTATCGCCGCGATCGTTAGAGCAAGAGCAATAATTCTAGGACTAGACCTCCTCTGTAGCTCAAAAGATGCAACCTATATAATTTTTTAAACGTCGCCTATCGAGATTCCTAAGGGTAAAAGTTTGACGCCATGCCACGAGCGGGCGCAATTTTTAAGCGTGACATGTTGGGTATCATTTTACTCGGCGTAAAGTTATCCTTCACAATATATTTAAAAAATGGGCCAAATTTATTGTTGTCTTATTTTTTACAAAAAAATTGCGCTTGTAAGACCGCTATGCAAATACGGTGTGACAAAAAGTATTGCAATGACCCCCATTTTATTCTTTAGGGTGTTATAAAAAATATATATATATATATAATGTTTGTGGGGTTTTAAGTAATTTTCTAGCAAAAAAACAAAACAGTTTTAGTCTTGCAAACACCAAACCTGAAAAACACCCAAGGTCTCTAAGTGGTTAAGAGCAAAGTCCGGAGTGCGGATCATCTTTTCCTAAGTATGTAGCTTGGCCAGAACGAGAACGAGTTTTATACCTGTTGGGGTCACCCCCCAAAAAAAATCTTAGTATGTAGCTTGGTAGGCCAGAACGAGCGTGCCCTTCCCAAACCATACCAGGCCACATGCGGTCAAGATGAAAGGGGTACCTTGCCGGGGGGGACCTTCTTGGCAAATTACCTTGTCCCCATATTGATGAGGACAAGGGCCTCTTCCCAACAACCCTGGATCAGGGTATCTCAGTGACATCACTGGGCAAATATGGGCATGCCCATATTTGGTTAATGACATCACCCGGGGTGTCATTCTATTGTATATCTAAGCTGTCATCCACTGGACCCTTTACTCATTCACATGGAGGGGGTGCAATATCTGGGAGCACACTTATTGTTAAAAGACTTCCAAATTCCCATAAGCCCCCAGAAAGCAGACTCCCACAACCACTGGGCCAAGGCTGTAGGGAAAAGGCCCTTTATCCTTATCAAAATAGGAATAAGGCAAGGTCTCCTGTCCCCTCTCCCCCATGATGATTATAGAGGAAGAACCACCATAGAGGATAAAATCATTGTAGTGGTGTAACACATCACCATGCATAATATACAATACAGTATATATATAAGGTACCATGCTCAAAAAGAGCTACATGAATTGAACTGGGGCAGGGTTGTGGGGAAGCGGCCTTTGTTCTCATCAACATGGGGATAAGGCAAAGTACCCCCCCCATGTTAAGGGCATGTGGCCTGATATGATACACCTGCTCACCCCCCCCCCCCCCCCCTACATTTCCCACTTGAAATCCACACCAGACCTGAAGGGCTTGGTATGACTTAGGAAGGGAACCCCATGACTTTTTTTTTTGTTGGGTCCTACTCCCCTATTAACATCTATACCCTTTTGGCAGGTTGGTGACTGTCAGCCATTGTGATTGGCATGGATCGACATCATTGCTTAATGACGTGATTGGCAGTTAATGTACAATAATGGGATACTTTGTGGGATTTTTTTTAAAGGGTTTGGTAAGCCCCCAGACCCCCACAACCACTGGGCCGGGGTTGTGGGGAAGAGGCCTTTGTCCTCATCAACATGGGGATAAGGCAAGGTACCCCCTCCATGTTGAAAGCATGAGGCCTGGTATGATACACCTGCTTTTTAAAGGATTTAGTAAGCCCCTAGACCCCCACAACCACCACGTCAGGATTGTGGGGAAAAGGCCTTTGTTCTCATCAACATGGGGATAAGGCAAGGTACCCCCTCCATGTTGAGGGCATGTGGCCTGGTATGATACATCTGCTTTTTAAAGGATTTGGTAAGCCCCTAGATCCCCACAACCACTACATCAGGGTTGTGGGTAAGAGGCCTTTGTTCTCATCAACATGGGGATAAGGCAAGGTACCCTCTCCATGTCAAGGGCATGTGGCCTGATATAATACACCAGCTCACCCCCTCCTACATTCCCTGGCTTGCCAGGCTACATGTTGTTCTTGAATTTGTGTGGAGTTCCCGCTTAAATTCATACCAGATCTGAAGGGCCTGATAAGACTTAGGGAGGGAAACCATGACAGTGTTTTTGTGTGTTGGGGTCCCCCAATAACATCTGTACCATTTTGGCAGGTTGGTGAGTGTAGGCCATGGTGATTGGTATGAATCTACATTGCCGGATGATGTGATTAGCAGTTAATGTACATTGTGGGATACATTTTTGTCTTTTTTTAAAGGATTTGGTAAGCCCCCAGACCCCTACAACCACTGGACCAGGGTTGTGGGGAAGAGGTCTTTGTCCTTATCAATATGGGAATAAGGAAGGTACCCCCTCCATGTTGAGGGCATGTGGCCTGGTATGATACACCTGCTTTTTAAAGGATTTGGTAAGCCCCCAGACCCCCACAACCACCGCGACAGGGTTGTGAGGAAGAGACATTTGTTTTCATCAACATGGGGGTAAGGCAAGGTACCACCTCCATGTTGAGGAATGTGGCCTGATATGATACACCTGCTCAGTCCCCCCCCCCCCTGCCCCCTAATATTCCTGGCCTATAAGGCTGCATGCTGTTCTTGACTTTGCGTGGGGGTTTCCATCTTAAAATCCATACTAGACCTGAAGGGCCTGATACCACTTACAAAGGGAACCCCATGTAGGGTTGCCACCTTTTCCTCAAGCCAAACCCGAACACGCCACTACATATGGTGGGTGTGGCCATATTGAGGGAGGGGCCTCACGAGGCATGATTAAATTAAACAAAATAATTATTTTACCTATAAAATATGCTTACTTTGCTGTGCCACAAGTAAGAGTCTCACTGACATGAATAAACCTCAGCACAATCATTTAAAAAAAATAAAACTCTTCCATTACTACAGAGGTAAGTGCAGTGGAGATCAGGGGCATTAGTTCACCTTTTAATTTTCATTAAGTACAGAGGGTATTACAGTATGTGCAGGGAGGGAGTGCAGAATTTACAACAGTATATACAAGAGTGTGGCGCGTATGTTGGTATGTGTAGGAAAGGAGTGCAAAGTGTAAGACATTATGTACAGGAAATGAGTGCAGAGGGTAGGTATTACTTGCAGGAAAGGAGTGAAGAGGGTGTAACAGTGACCAGTATATGCAGTAGAGGAGTGTGGAGGGTATGATGGGAGCACTATGTACAGGAGAGGAGCGCGAGGGTATGATGGGGGCAGTATGAACAGGAGAGGAGTGTGGAGGGTATGACAGTGGGCAGTATGTACAGGAGAGGAGTGTGGAGGGTATGACAGTGGGCAGTATGTACAGGAGAGGAGTGTGGAGGGTATGACAGTGGGCAGTATGTACAGAAGAGGAGTGTGGAGGGTATGACAGTGGGCAGTATGTACAGGAGAGGAGTGTGGAGGGTATGACAGTGGGCAGTATGTACAGGAGAGGAGTGTGGAGGGTATGACAGTGGGCAGTATGTACAGGAGAGGAGTGTGGAGGGTATGATGGGGGCAGTATGAACAGGAGAGGAGTGTGGAGGGTATGACAGTGGGCACTATGTACAGGAGAGGAGTGTGGAGGGTATGATAGTGGGCACTATGTACAGGAGAGGAGTGTGGAGGGTATGACAGTGGGCAGTATGTACAGGAGAGGAGTGTGGAGGGTATGACAGTGGGCAGTATGTACAGGAGAGGAGTGTGGAGGGTATGACAGTGGGCAGTATGTACAGGAGAGGAGTGTGGAGGGTATGACGTGGGCAGTATGTACAGGAGAGGAGTGTGGAGGGTATGATGGGGGCAGTATGAACAGGAGAGGAGTGTGGAGGGTATGACAGTGGGCACTATGTACAGGAGAGGAGTGTGGAGGGTATGATAGTGGGCACTATGTACAGGAGAGGAGTGTGGAGGGTATGATAGTGGGCAGTATGTACAGGAGAGGAGTGTGGAGGGTATGACAGTGGGCACTATGTACAGGAGAGGAGTGTGGAGGGTATGACAGTGGGCAGTATGAACAGGAGAGGAGTGTGGAGGGTATGACAGTGGGCAGTATGTACAGGAGAGGAGTGTGGAGGGTATGACAGTGGGCAGTATGTACAGGAGAGGAGTGTGGAGGGTATGATGGGGGCAGTATGAACAGGAGAGGAGTGTGGAGGGTATGACAGTGGGCACTATGTATAGGAGAGGAGTGTGGAGGGTATGACAGTGGGCACTATGTACAGGAGAGGAGTGTGGAGGGTATGATAGTGGGCAGTATGTACAGGAGAGGAGTGTGGAGGGTATGATAGTGGGCACTATGTACAGGAGAGGAGTGTGGAGGGTATGATAGTGGGCAGTATGTACAGGAGAGGAGTGTGGAGGGTATGACAGTGGGCAGTATGTACAGGAGAGGAGTGTGGAGGGTATGACAGTGGGCAGTATGTACAGGAGAGAAGTGTGGAGGGTATGACAGTGGGCAGTATGTACAGGAGAGGAGTGTGGAGGGTATGATGGGGGCAGTATGAACAGGAGAGGAGTGTGGAGGGTATGACAGTGGGCAGTATGTACAGGAGAGGAGTGTGGAGGGTATGACAGTGGGCACAATGTATAGGAGAGGAGTGTGGAGGGTATGACAGTGGGCACAATGTATAGGAGAGGAGTGTGGAGGGTATGACAGTGGGCAGTATGTACAGGAGAGGAGTGTGGAGGGTATGATAGTGGGTAGTATGTACAGGAGAGGAGTGTGGAGGGTATGACAGTGGGCACTATGTACAGGAGAGGAGTGTGGAGGGTATGACAGTGGGCAGTATGTACAGGAGAGGAGTGTGGAGGGTATGACAGTGGGCAGTATGTACAGGAGAGGAGTGTGGAGGGTATGACAGTGGGCACTATGTACAGGAGAGGAGTGTGGAGGGTATGATGGGGGCAGTATGAACAGGAGAGGAGTGTGGAGGGTATGACAGTGGGCACTATGTACAGGAGAGGAGTGTGGAGGGTATGATAGTGGGCACTATGTACAGGAGAGGAGTGTGGAGGGTATGATAGTGGGCAGTATGTACAGGAGAGGAGTGTGGAGGGTATGACAGTGGGCACTATGTACAGGAGAGGAGTGTGGAGGGTATGACAGTGGGCAGTATGAACAGGAGAGGAGTGTGGAGGGTATGACAGTGGGCAGTATGTACAGGAGAGGAGTGTGGAGGGTATGACAGTGGGCAGTATGTACAGGAGAGGAGTGTGGAGGGTATGATGGGGGCAGTATGAACAGGAGAGGAGTGTGGAGGGTATGACAGTGGGCACTATGTATAGGAGAGGAGTGTGGAGGGTATGACAGTGGGCACTATGTACAGGAGAGGAGTGTGGAGGGTATGATAGTGGGCAGTATGTACAGGAGAGGAGTGTGGAGGGTATGATAGTGGGCACTATGTACAGGAGAGGAGTGTGGAGGGTATGATAGTGGGCAGTATGTACAGGAGAGGAGTGTGGAGGGTATGACAGTGGGCAGTATGTACAGGAGAGGAGTGTGGAGGGTATGACAGTGGGCAGTATGTACAGGAGAGAAGTGTGGAGGGTATGACAGTGGGCAGTATGTACAGGAGAGGAGTGTGGAGGGTATGATGGGGGCAGTATGAACAGGAGAGGAGTGTGGAGGGTATGACAGTGGGCAGTATGTACAGGAGAGGAGTGTGGAGGGTATGACAGTGGGCACAATGTATAGGAGAGGAGTGTGGAGGGTATGACAGTGGGCACAATGTATAGGAGAGGAGTGTGGAGGGTATGACAGTGGGCAGTATGTACAGGAGAGGAGTGTGGAGGGTATGATAGTGGGTAGTATGTACAGGAGAGGAGTGTGGAGGGTATGACAGTGGGCACTATGTACAGGAGAGGAGTGTGGAGGGTATGACAGTGGGCAGTATGTACAGGAGAGGAGTGTGGAGGGTATGACAGTGGGCACTATGTACAGGAGAGGAGTGTGGAGGGTATGATGGGGGCAGTATGTACAGGAGAGGAGTGTGGAGGGTATGACAGTGGGCACTATGTACAGGAGAGGAGTGTGGAGGGTATAATGGGGGCAGTATGTACAGGAGAGGAGTGTGGAGGGGATGACAGTGGGCACTATGTACAGGAGGGGAGTGTGGAGGGTATGACAGTGGGCACAATGTATAGGAGTGGAAGGATGTTTATGGACTGCGTGGTGGTTAAGCGGGTCATACATGAATTGAAATTACACCAATTATGCAGAGACCAGCCATAGTCGATCTATGTATGGGCTAGCTGGTTTTACACGAGTCAATCTATTAATTTCCAAAAACAATCAGTGCTGCCAGCTATAGATAGCAACACTGATCATTGTACTCACTGGCAGGACACAATAACACTACAGGAGTGATTCCCCCATCCACAGGTCAGCAGGTGAGAAGGTGTGTAAGGACAGGCTGGGGAGAGATACCAGTCAGTGGCTGGGTAGTCACTGGCAGCTCAGCGAAGCTGGCCCCCCTACAATCAGCACAAATAAAAACTCAAGTGTGTTTCTTTAGTGCTACGTTTGTGCTGTTTTGTGCCGCAAAAAATTACGTTTGTGCTGCTTTTATTTTGAAGATATTAGCAATTGTTTTTTCCAGACTATGACATCATCTAGCCCCCCTACAAGCCCAAATGTCACAAAACTGGTCTCATTAGTTAGTGCTACGTTTGTGCTGTTTTGTGCTGCTAATATTTCCGTTCTATCTTTCATCGTTTTTGCGTTATTAATGATTTATTAAAGGTCACCAAAGGTCACACAGCCCCCCTACAAGCCCAAATGACACAAAACTGGTCTCTGTGGTTAGTGCTACGTTTGTGCTGTTTTGTGCTGCTAATATTTCCGTTCTATCTTTTATCGTTTTTGCATTATTAATGATTTATTAAAGGTCACCAAAGGTCACACAGCCCCCCTACAAGCCCAAATGACACGAAACTGGTCTGGTTGGTTAGTGCTACGTTTGTGCTGTTTTGTGCTGCTAATATTTCTGTTCTATCTTTTATCGTTTTTGCGTTATTAATGATTTATTAAAGGTCACCAAAGGTCAATCAGCCCCCCTACAACGCCCAAATGACACGAAACTGGTCTCATTGGTTAGTGCTACGTTTGTGCTGGTTTGTGCTGCTAATATTTTTATTTGTGCTGTTATGGTTTTAAAGTTATAACAGTTTATTTATTTTTTTCAAACCCCACTCACTTTGCCCATCTTACAATCAGCAAAAATAAAAACTCAAGTGTGTTTCTTTAGTGCTATGTTTGTGCTGTTTTGTGCTGTTTACATTTCCTTTCTATCTTTTATTGTTTTTGTGTTATTAATGATTTATTAAAGGTCACCAAAGGTCACACAGCCCCCCTACAAGCCCAAATGACACAAAACTGGTCTAATTGGTTAGTGCTACGTTTGTGCTGTTTTGTGCTGCTAATATTTCCATTCTATCTTTTATCGTTTTTGCGTTATTAATGATTTAATAAAGGTCACCAAAGGTCACACACCCCCCCTACAAGCCCAAATGACACAAAACTGGTCTCATTGGTTAGTGCTACATTTGTGCTGTTTTGTGCTGCTTATATTTCCGTTCTATCTTTTATCGTTTTTGCGTTATTAATGATTTAATAAAGGTCACCAAAGGTCACACAGCCCCCCTACAAGCCCAAATGACACGAAACTGGTCTCATTGGTTAGTGCTACGTTTGTGCTGTTTTGTGCTGCTTATATTTCCGTTCTATCTTTTATCGTTTTTGCGTTATTAATGATTTAATAAAGGTCACCAAAGGTCACACAGCCCCCCTACAAGCCCAAATGACACGAAACTGGTCTCATTGGTTAGTGCTACATTTGTGCTGTTTTGTGCTGCTTATATTTCCGTTCTATCTTTTATCGTTTTTGCGTTATTAATGATTTAACAAAGGTCACCAAAGGTCACACAGCCCCCCTACAAGCCCAAATGACACGAAACTGGTCTCATTGGTTAGTGCTACGTTTGTGCTGTTTTGTGCTGCTAATATTTCCGTTCTATCTTTTATTGTTTTTGCGTTATTAATGATTTATTAAAGAGCTCAGCGAAGCTGGCCCCCCTACAATCAGCACAAATAAAAACTCAAGTGTCTTTCTTTAGTGCTACGTTTGTGCTGTTTTGTGCCGCAAAAAATTACGTTTGTGCTGCTTTTATTTTGAAGATATTAGCAATGTTTTTTTTACAGACTATGACAGCCCTCAAAATTTCCACTCGCCTACTAGCATTTGGCGAGTGGATTTAAGCTGGGGGCGAGTGATGACAGGGCTACATGACCAATCTCCCTCCAATCTGTGCCTACACTTAGAGTCCCGATGAGATTGGCGGCTGAAGAGGAAAGGTGCATGCTCGTGAAAAATAGTCTTTGTGAGCCGCGCACAGGCAGAGCAGTACACAGGTGCTCTCCTTACAATTCTCATTAAGCCATGGGACTTAACAGTATGACCTCTCTGAGCCTACCCCGCTCCCCCGACCAATGTGCCTGGAAAGAAAAAAGTAATGAGTGAGGTGGAGGATTGCGAAAATTACCACTCCGGTGCAGTGCTCACTGAAAGTTGCCCTGACATGAGAGCGGTAGCCTTCCAGTTTGTGCAGTTTTCTTCTCCTTGTGCTCTATGTAAGCGTCCAACAGTTCAGCCTGAGCACTGTGAACAGTCTGGTCTCAATGTGTGCTGTGCGGTGTCAGTGTGCGCTGTGCTATGGTGTCAATGGCTGTACAATTGTGCTGAATTTGTACTTCCTCCTGCTGTGCTGCAGCTCCTCTCCTCACTGCCAGCCTGATTAAAAGGGGGAAGTGGGGACATGCAAGCGTGGAGCCGCACACACAGGCCCCTACTGATGAGATGAGATGAGACGCAGAGGAGACAGCAAGAGAATGGGGAAGAGACCCAGTTCTAGTGCCATGTCTCTCTGGTCTGACCCCAGTGCCCTGTCCCTCTGGTCTGACCCCAGTGCCCTGTCCGATTTTGTTAAAGTTGTTGTTGGTAATATTTAATTTTGTAACTTGATTCTGCATAAAACATATAACAGTGTCATTCCATGAGATAATCTACGAGGGCGTGTTTACGGGTGCAATTAGGCGCAGGGCAGTGTATGAATTAGGTGGGGCAACTGGTGGCGAGTATCTCTTGAGGCCTGGCTAGTAGCTCAGGACTTGAAATTTTGAGCCCTGGACTATGACATCATCTAGCCCCCCTACAACACCCAAATGACACAAAACTGGTCTTGTTGGTTAGTGCTACGTTTGTGCTGGTTTGTGCTGCTAATATTTTTATTTGTGCTGTTATGCTTTTAAAGTCATAACAGTTTATTTATTTTTTTCAAACCCCACTCACTTTGCCCACCTCACAATCAGCACAAATAAAAACTGAAGTGTGTTTCTTTAGTGCTATGTTTGTGCTGTTTTGTGCTGTTTAAATTTCCATTCTATCTTTTATTGTTTTTGTGTTATTAATGATTTATCAAAGGTCACCAAAGGTCACACAGCCCCCCTACAACGCCCAAATGACACAAAACTGGTCTCATTGGTTAGTGCTACGTTTTTGCTGCTAATATTTTCGTTGCATGGTGGCACCAGTCAGCTGGTGGATGTGACAACAGAACCGGCTGATGGCATATAAGCTGGCACTGAGCTTGGCTGGCGGCAGACTGTGGGTAAGCAGCGGGAAGCAGGAGACAGGTGAAACCTTGCTGGACTGAAGAGCTGTAGCAGGATGCAGGGTCAGATGAGCCGGGTCCATAATGGTCGGGCAGATCAGGCATAGACGGCAGACAACAGGATAGTTGGGTCACAAGCCAAATCAGCAACGGGAGTTAGATCAGGCAAGAACAGAAGGCAGAATCCAACGGAGGTCAGGAGCAAGCTGGGTTAGGATCAGAAGTCAAACGCAGCAATCAGGAGCGAACACACAGAAGCTGCACACCAAACTGCAGCCTGTTTAAATAGTCTGTCTGGCGCCAGCATTGATGACAGGCTCACGCTCATCTGCCCGGCCAGTTGCCAGTCTGCGCATGCGCATATGTATGCACAGGGAGACATCATTTGTGCTATGGTCAAGCCTTTGCTGACAACCCCTACAACAGCCAAACAAAATGAAAAGGGGCTGGTTGGTTGCCACGTTTGTGTTGGTTTGTGCCATTTTACTCTCCATTCTAGCTCCTTTTTGTTTTTCATTTATTGTTGATTTAATAAAGGTCACCCAGCAGCCCTACAAGAGACACAAGACATGAAACCAGGCTGGTTGGTGCCTCCTTTGTGCTTGTTTGTGCTGTTTAAGTATCAGTTCTACTGCTTTTTGTTTTTCAGCTATTTACTATTTATTAAAGGTCAGTAAAGGTCACTGGGTTGGTTGGTTAGTGCCGCGTTAGTGCTGTTAAAATTACTATGTGTGCTGCTTTTTTATTGCAAACTTTTTTTTAATTAATCAAACCCCACCTCCCCCA
This sequence comes from Rana kukunoris, assembly GCA_029574335.1. Classification (NCBI taxonomy): domain Eukaryota; kingdom Metazoa; phylum Chordata; class Amphibia; order Anura; family Ranidae; genus Rana; species Rana kukunoris. Next base: position 98,428 of record JAJQKJ010001590.1, read on the forward strand.
CTATAAAAGCATAAGGATGTGAAACTGGCTGATTAGTTAGTGCTGCTACTGTGCTGCTTAAACATCCATTCTCTCAGGTTTTGATATTTTAAGTTATTTTTTTTTATATAGTATATACTATAGTTTTACACCATATTTTTGTACAATTTGTATGTAAATATAAGCAACTTTTGTTATTCCCTATGTCACTTACATAACTATAACTTTATGTACAGTATATTGCTATATTACATGCTATAATGGGTTATTTTTAGACCTTTTATTTGTGTTACATTGTAACCATGTTCATGTGTCTGCACATAACAAAATTTAGTTTTAGGCTCCTTTTACACATGCTGTCTGATCAGGTGCGCCTGTCCGTTTTTCAGTCGTACCTGATCGGATCGGACACTCCATTCACCTCTATGGAGCAACAGATGTCAGCGATGACATGTCTGCTGACATACACCGTCATCCGATCCGATCTATTCCGCCAAATCCAGATGGATGGAGGTCCTATTTTACATCCTCCTGGAGCAGGAGTCTCCAAACTACGGCCCTCCAGGTGTTCAGGAACTACAATTCCCATCATGCCTAGTCATGTCTACGAATGTCAGAGTTTTACAGTGCCTCATGGGAAGTGTAGTTCCACAGCAGCTGGCGGGCCGTAGTTTGGAGATCCCTGTTAAATCTGGAGGATCAGATCAGATAGGATCAGATAAAAATAGACAGAGTCCCATAGAAGAGAGCAGAACTCTGACAGGTCCATCTCAGCACAGTGAGCGGAGAAAGATCTGTCATCGGCTTGCTCAGCACGTATTAACAGAGTCCATCAAAATGAACGTACCCCATGTGAAAGGGGCTTATGGGTTGACTGTATTGATTGGGAAATGTGTCACCACAGTCTCACTTTGAATACTCAGGGCCAGATTCTCAGAGGCGTTACGACGGAGTATCTCAGATACCCCGTTGTATCGCCTTTTTTTTTGTCTCGTATCTATGCGAGTGATGCTTAGCATCACTTTTGCATAGATACGCTTCTACATCCGACAAGTGTAATACAATTACACTTTCGGATCGTAGGTGTGATGACAACTCCGGCCACTAGGTGGCCTTTACGTTGTTTTTTCATTTGCATATGCAAATGAAGTAGTACGCCGATTCTCGATCGCTTTTACGCCGCCCCGTCGTCGCGTACGTCGTTTACGAACTCGTAAGGTTACCCCAGCTTCTATGTGGAGTAACCTTACGAGGTCCCGTCGGATGCCGTCGTGTCCCGTCGGACGCCATGTTAAGTATGGCGTCGGGTCAGCGTCGGCTTTTTTCCGTCGCTTACGTCGTTTTACTAACTCGTTCGCGAATAGGGACTTGCGTAAATGACGCTCACGACGTTTTGACGTCGGTTTCAACGACGCTTCCCGACGTGAGCTGGAGCATGCGCACTGGGCTTTTTCCCCGGCCGGCGCATGCGCAGTTCGTGCGACGCGGGGGCGCGCTTAATTTAAATACAAGCCGCCCCATTTGAATTGCGCGGGTTTACGCTTGGCGATTTACGAGACGCCAACGCAAACTACGGAGCAAGTGCTTAGAGAATAAAGCACTTGCTCTAGTACGCAGCGGCGGCGTAGTGTAAATGGCTTACGCTACGCCGCTGCAAATATATGAGAATCTGGCCCTCAGTGCTAACAGCACAATTGTTGTAATGGATGGAGCAGGTGATAAGATGTGCTTCTTGTTGTCTTATTTCACAATTTCAATTGCGCAGCACTGGATTAATAGCTCTTTTTCTTTCTTCTTCAAGTTTTACATCCATGGCATAAGACTTAAAGGAGAAGTCCAGTCTGAGCTTTGTAGGCTGGGCTTCTCCTAAGGGTCAAAGGAGTGCAATTAATTTTGCACTCCTATGACCCGTTTTCAGTAGAGAGCGGTCTGAAGTCCACTCTCTGCTGACGTCACTGGAATCAGTCGGGGCAGCGCATCATCACGACTTCCCAAGTCTGGATCCGCCAGCTGCCCTGATTGATGGCAATCTCAGCGAGTCACTGACACAGCCTCTCCCCGCCCCTCCACTGCCCAGTGCTCCAAGGAGCGCTGAGAAGTAGAGCAAGGAGATGCTGACTGACAGGGGAGGAGTGAGAACCCAGCCATCGGCGGTGTTCGGTGGCTCGGTTCTCAGTGTAGAGACAGCTGGGACATGTGCAGCATCAGCCTGACGCTGCATCCACCGAGGTAAGTATGAATATAAAAAAAAAAAAAAACATACCGTATTTATTGGCGTATATAACACGCACTTCAATTTAAGAGGGAAGTTTCAGGATTTTTTTTGCCGTATTCTCCAAGCACTTGCTCCGTAATTCAAAGTGGGGGGCTTGTATTTAAATTAAGCACGCCCCCCGCGCCGATCGAACTGCGCATGCGCCGGCCGTACAAATAGCCCAGTGCGTAAGATCCAGCTCACGACGGAAAACATCATTGAAGCCGACGTGAGCATCATTGACATAAAGCCCTATTCGCGAACGACTTTGTCATTGACGTAAAGCCCTATTTACGAACGACTTAGTAAAACTACGTAAACGACGGAAAAAGACGACGCTGTCCCGAGGCCATACTTAACATGGCATACGACGGACCTTCGGAAACCTACCCCTCATATAGCAGGGGTAGGTTTACGCTTACGGAAATGACGTAAACGACGACGAGGCAGCGCAAAAACTTTCGGGAATCAGCATATCAGGCTCATTTGCATAGTCAAATGAGAAAACAATGTAAACGCCACCTAGCGGCCAGAAAAAAATGACATCGAAGATCCGACGGTGTAAGTGTCTTACACCTGTCGGCTCTACGCCGTATCTATGCGTAAGTGATTCTAGGAATCAGACGCATAGATACCCGGGCCAAAAAACAGAGATACGGCGGTGTATCTTAACTCCCGTTGCTGATTTGGCTTGTGACCCAACTATCCTGTTGTCTGCCGTCTATGCCTGATCTGCCCGACCATTATGGACCCGGCTCATCTGACCCTGCATCCTGCTACAGCTCTTCAGTCCAGCAAGGTTTCACCTGTCTCCTGCTTCCAGCTGCTTACCCACAGTCTGCCGCCAGCCAAGCTCAGTGCCAGCTTATATGCCATCAGCCGGTTCTGTTGTCACATCCACCAGCTGACTGGTGCCACCATGCAGTCTATTGGACCGATCACAGGCACTCATACTTTGCTGTGCTTCAATTGCTGCTTTCTAACCAGGAGATCACTAACCAGGTATGGGACAGGAGGGCAGGGTGATGTCATTGTCTGGGAAAAAACTAATTGCTATTATCTTAAAAATAAAAGCAGCACAAATGTGTATTTTTATGACAAAAAAAAGCACAAACGTAGCACTAACAAATAGTATGTTTGTTTGTAAGATTTAATAACATGGGGGGCAAAGTGAGTGGGTTATTATCAAATAAAAACAAGCTGCTGTATATTAAAAACCATAACGGCACAAATAAAAATATTAGCAGCACAAACATAGCACTAAAGAAACATTTGAGTTTTTATTTGTGCTGATTGTAAGGGGGGGGGGGGGGGGTGAGTGGGGTTTGAAAAAAACAAAATAAATGTTATAACTTAAAAACCATAACAGCACAAATATTTTTTTAGCAGCACAAAACAGCACAAACGTAGCACTAACCAACGAGACCAGTTTTGTGTCATTTGGGCTTGTAGGGGGGCTGTGTGACCTTTGGTTACCTTTAATAAATCATAAATAACGCAAAAACGATAAAAGATAGAAAGAAAATATTAGCAGCAAAAACGTAGCACTAACCAATGAGACCAGTTTTGTGTCATTTGGGCGTTGTAGGGGGGCTGTGTGACCTTTGGTGACCTTTGATAAATCATTAATAACACAAAAACAATAAAAGATAGAATGGAAATTTAAACAGCACAAAACAGCACAAACATAGCACTAAAGAAACACACTTCAGTTTTTATTTGTGCTGATTGTGAGGTGGGCAAAGTGAGTGGGGTTTGAAAAAAATAAATAAACTGTTATGACTTTAAAAGCATAACAGCACAAATAAAAATATTAGCAGCACAAACCAGCACAAACGTAGCACTAACCAACAAGACCAGTTTCGTGTCATTTGGGTGTTGTAGGGGGGCTAGATGATGTCATAGTCCAGGGCTCAAAATTTCAAGTCCTGAGCTACTAGCCAGGCCTCAAGAGATACTCGCCACCAGTTGCCCCACCTAATTCATACACTGCCCTGCGCCTAATTGCACCCGTAAACACGCCCTCGTAGATTATCTCATGGAATGACACTGTTATATGTTTTATGCAGAATCAAGTTACAAAATTAAATATTACCAACAACAACTTTAACAAAATCGGACAGGGCACTGGGGTCAGACCAGAGGGACAGGGCACTGGGGTCAGACCAGAGGGACAGGGCACTGGGGTCAGACCAGAGGGACATGGCACTAGAACTGGGTCTCTTCCCCATTCTCTTGCTGTCTCCTCTGCGTCTCATCTCATCTCATCAGTAGGGGCCTGTGTGTGCGGCTCCACGCTTGCATGTCCCCACTTCCCCCTTTTAATCAGGCTGGCAGTGAGGAGAGGAGCTGCAGCACAGCAGGAGGAAGTACAAATTCAGCACAATTGTACAGCCATTGACACCATAGCACAGCGCACACTGACACCGCACAGCACACATTGAGACCAGACTGTTCACAGTGCTCAGGCTGAACTGTTAGACGCTTACATAGAGCACAAGGAGAAGAAAACTGCACAAACTGGAAGGCTACCGCTCTCATGTCAGGGCAACTTTCAGTGAGCACTGCACCGGAGTGGTAATTTTCGCAATCCTCCACCTCACTCATTACTTTTTTCTTTCCAGGCACATTGGTCGGGGGAGCGGGGTAGGCTCAGAGAGGTCATACTGTTAAGTCCCATGGCTTAATGAGAATTGTAAGGAGAGCACCTGTGTACTGCTCTGCCTGTGCGCGGCTCACAAAGACTATTTTTCACGAGCATGCACCTTTCCTCTTCAGCCGCCAATCTCATCGGGACTCTAAGTGTAGGCACAGATTGGAGGGAGATTGGTCATGTAGCCCTGTCATCACTCGCCCCCAGCTTAAATCCATTCGCCAAATGCTAGTAGGCGAGTGGAAATTTTGAGGGCTGTCATAGTCTGTAAAAAAAACATTGCTAATATCTTCAAAATAAAAGCAGCACAAACGTAATTTTTTGCGGCACAAAACAGCACAAACGTAGCACTAAAGAAAGACACTTGAGTTTTTATTTGTGCTGATTGTAGGGGGGCCAGCTTCGCTGAGCTCTTTAATAAATCATTAATAACGCAAAAACAATAAAAGATAGAACGGAAATATTAGCAGCACAAAACAGCACAAACGTAGCACTAACCAATGAGACCAGTTTCGTGTCATTTGGGCTTGTAGGGGGGCTGTGTGACCTTTGGTGACCTTTATTAAATCATTAATAACGCAAAAACGATAAAAGATAGAATGGAAATATTAGCAGCACAAAACAGCACAAACGTAGCACTAACCAATGAGACCAGTTTCGTGTCATTTGGGCTTGTAGGGGGGCTGTGTGACCTTTGGTGACCTTTAATAAATCATTAATAACGCAAAAACGATAAAAGATAGAACGGAAATATAAGCAGCACAAAACAGCACAAACGTAGCACTAACCAATGAGACCAGTTTCGTGTCATTTGGGCTTGTAGGGGGGCTGTGTGACCTTTGGTGACCTTTAATAAATCATTAATAACGCAAAAACGATAAAAGATAGAACGGAAATATTAGCAGCACAAAACAGCACAAACGTAGCACTAACTAATGAGACCAGTTTTGTGACATTTGGGCTTGTAGGGGGGCTAGATGATGTCATAGTCTGGAAAAAACAATTGCTAATATCTTCAAAATAAAAGCAGCACAAACGTAATTTTTTGCGGCACAAAACAGCACAAACGTAGCACTAAAGAAACACACTTGAGTTTTTATTTGTGCTGATTGTAGGGGGGCCAGCTTCGCTGAGCTGTCACTGGCTAGTATCAGAGCCAGATACACACAGGTTACATACGTCACGATCGTTAGAGCGAGAGCAATAATTCTAGCACTAGATCTCCTCTGTAGCTCTAAACATGTAACCTAAAAAAATTTAAAGCATCGCTTAGGATACCAAAAAAAATCGTGCTAACTTTAGTGTTTTTTTTAATGAATGAAACAGTTTATTTCCAAAAAAAAACACGTTTGAAAAATTGCTGCGCAAATACAGTACCGTGCTAGAGCTGCACAATTAATCATTAAAAAATTGTGATGTCGATTCAACCCCCCTGACATCTCCAATGCAGAGTTTGCTGATTCTTTCATATAACAAGTGGAGAGACTTTCAGCTGTCAAAAGAAAATATCTGGGCAGTCTGCTAAGTTCTTATCAGGAAACATTGTATCTAACACTTTCTTCTTATATCAAAGGGATAAACTTCTGTGTGTAAAGAAAATATCCGACTGTCTGCCAAGTTTGTAAACAACATGAAACATTGTAACCAACTTCCTTTTTAGATTAAACTTCTGTGTGTAAATGCAAGAAATGTAACCACTTAAAGTCCAACACTTGTTAAAAAGCAATATTTTTTGCTAGAAAATTACTTGGAACCACCAAACATTATATATATATTAGCAGAGACAAAAATGGGAATTGCTGCAATATTTTATGTCACGCTGCATTTGCCCACTTCATTGAATAATAAAAACCATAAAAACAAAACAGTAAAGTTTTAGTCCATTTTTTTTTTTTCATTTTAATGTGAAAGATGATGTTATGCCGTACGAATCGTGAGAGAATAATCATCTATCTTCTAAGCAAAATTGCAGTTGTCGTTTTAGCCAGAATCGTGCAGCATAGAGCCGTGCAACATAAAAAGTTGCAAAGACCACCATACAGTAGATGGACAGCTAAAAAAAAAAAAAAAAAAAAAATGTTTTTTTTTTTTTTTTTTTTTTAAATGTGCCCGGGTTTCAGGAGGCTTCAAAACCGGGCACATGTGTCCAAACCCGGACTGTCCGGGTCAAAACCGGACAGGTGGCAACCCTAACCCCATGCCCTTTTATATGTGTGAGGGTCCCCCATTAAGATCTATACCAGAAGGGTCTGGTATAGATTAGGGGAATCCCTGTCTTATAAACAGAATGAAGAGGCAATTTGGCAATTTAACGCCACTTTACAAGCAGGGTCAGGGTCAGGGCATGGTTTTTAATGGGAATTTTCATTTTGAATGTTTCACTTTAAACATATCTAAAATAACTTCTCTCATCAACAAATAATAAAAAACTGATTGGTACCCCAGGGCAGTGCCCACTCCCCCTCCCCCATGCCATTTGACAATCTCTTGCCTATTAGCCTAGAAAATGGGCAGAACTGTTAACATTTGTCTCCCGGTGACTGTAGTGGTGTTCTGTAGTCACGTTCACCGAACCCTACACAAAGCGATCGCTGGTATGTTCGGCTTCCTCACTAGCTGACACTATGGAGGTTAATCGGAGATCTTTATCCCAGTGGGTTCTCTTTCATGGAACACTCAGACTCGGATTGCATTCTCCGCTCCCCGTAGGACACACCGTTAAACTGCAGGAATTGCCGCGTCGATGCTCTATCGATCTGCATGTTTCAATCAGAAGGATCCGGCCACAAAATTCACGCTCTCATCGGCCAGGCGTTATATCATTCAAATGCGCAATGACATCTAAGCAAATTAGAGGAAGGCGCTAGAGCGGAGCCGGGCAGCTCTGTACACGGGCCGCACAAAGGCCGGCTGAGCTCTGGGGAGAGGTACCCTACTGAGCGCACACCGCCGTGTACTTAAGGAAAGCAATCATCACAGCGCAATTTACAGATCTGCTGAGCAAAAGGGAATCACAGAGACTTTACGGCAGGTGCGTTCACACTCGGAAATGCTATGTTTACTATTTATCCCATTGCTGATATCATGACGGCTGCCATGTAAAGCTAAAAAAGAGAAAAACTCCCAGAAAATAGCCAAACATGCAAAAAAAAAAAATCTCCTCAATGTCAGGGCAATCTTCTGGGACATGTGACGTGCATCTCTGTTGATAGGCCCCCAAACTAGCACTTGGGTTCTTCACAGTAAGGGGAAAGGTCCTCTTTAAGATACACTGTATCTTCAGCCCATAATGGCCTCTCACACGCCTTATGATACGTTGTATCTACATCTCTACAATTGAAACCCAGACCAGCACTTTGGGTCCTTTACAGAAAGTAGGAAATTCCTTCTTATGATACATTTACCTTCATCTCTGCTGAGGGGCCCCAGATCAACTCTTGGGGTGTTCACAGCAAGGTGAAAGGTCCTCTTTTTGATACACTGTGTATGCAACCAATAATGGCCTCTCACACACCGTTATGATACATTGCAGTGGCGGCTGGTGCTCAAACATTTTTGGGGGGGCGCAAACGAAAAAAACAAAACAAAAAAAAACAATTGTAGCCTCACTGTGCCTATCAAACGCAGTCACTGTGCCCATCAAACGCAGGCACTGTGCCCATTAAACGCAGGCACTGTGCCATGCCATCAATTGTCACCACTGTGCCATGCCATCAAACGCAGCCACTGTGCCATGCCATCAAACGCAGCCACTGTGCCATAAATTGTCACCATTGTGCCATGCCATCAAACGCAGCCACCATGTCATCAATTGTCACCACTGTGCCATGCCATCAAACGCAACCACTGTGCCATGCCATCAAACGCAGCCACCGTGCCATAAATTGTCACCACTATGCCATCAAACACAGCCACTGTGCCATGCCATCAAACGCAGCCACTGTGCCATGCCATCAAACGCAGCCACTGTGCCATGCCATCAAACGCAGCCACTGTGCCATGCCATCAAACGCAACCACTGTGCCATGCCATCAAACGCAGCCACTGTGCCATGCCATCAAACGCAGCCACTGTGCCATGCCATCAAACGCAGCCACTGTGCCATGCCATTAAACGCAACCACTGTGCCATGCCATCAAACGCAGCCACTGTGCCATAAATTGTCACCACTATGCCATCAAACACAGCTACTGTGCCATCAATTGTCGCCACTTTGCCCCCAATTGTCGCCACTGTGCCCACAGTAAAATGCCCCCCCCCCCTGGCACTCACCTTTCTGGCTTCTATGTCCCTCGATGTGCCTCGTCCCGCCCTCGATGACACTTCAGCCAATCAGGTTACTGATTACCAGAATCAGATTACCTGATTGGCTGAGACGCCTGTCAGTCTTATCCAAGGAACGCACTGCTGGTACTTCCCGAGGATAAGCTTCAGGAAGCCGACTACAGCCTGAGGGCTGTACTCGGAAAGCCTATCTGAGCCGCTGGCACTGATGGGCACTTCCACACAGCCAGCCAGCTGCCGTTATTCAGCTAACCGGTGCTCAATGTCCAGCCAGCTGAATAGTGGGCGGCAGCGGCGAAAATATACAGATTCATACAATGCATGAATCTGTATATTTTAGTGGCTGTGAGAGAGCCAGCCACTGGCTGTGAGCGAGCGAGCCAGAGGGGGCGGCGCTTCGGCGTCCCTATGGACGCACCGCTCCTGATACATTGTATCTCATAGATAGGAGTGCACACAGGGTGTGCTTGGTGTGCCTATGCACACCCTAATCACCCCATGTGCATTATCATTATCCAGGAGCAGGCCCGTCGCTACGGGACAGGCAAAACAAACAATTGTTAGGGTCCCTGAGCTGGCCTGGGGCCCCCAACTTCCCCTTCCCAGGCTGTAGCATGGCCGATCTCCTTTTCCTTCCTCCTGAAGTCCTGTCAGTCCGGCCGGGTACCGCGCGCAGTACAGGAGATTCAGTTTCCTGTTCCTGGCCCGGACTGACAGGAAGTGCACACTGAGTGCTAACTTCCTTTGAGTCCGGCCGGAAACACAGGAAACTGAATCTCCTGTACTGCGCGCGGTACACGGCCCAGGCACTATCTGATAGGGGACTGGGAACCTATAATGATAGAACACTGGACTGACAGGAGGAAGAGGAGCTCCGCCACCCTACAGCGGCAGCCTACAGGGAAGAAGGGAAGGTGAGAATAGAAAAACATAGGGACTGGGGGGGGGGGTAAGAACATGGGTGTAAAAACGTAGTTTAGCGCTAACGTAGGCTTTGCGTGCGGGGGGGGGTGGGGTGCTTGGGAGCCCCCGTTTTTCTTGGGGGCCCCCAAATTCCTTCAAACGGCCCTGTCCAGGAGCAGCACCAGAAGGGTGGTTGAGGGTGCCATTGCCCATTGTAAATGCCCCCATTATATTTGTAACGGTCACCACCGTTTACGACCTTCCATCCAACCACGACAAGCTTATCTGACACACTCCGACAATCCTGCATACACGATCCATATCATTTCCCATAATCAAGACGAGACTACTGCTCTGCACTTGGTTTCAAAGATATGAACCTTTAATGGTTTCTTTCCAGCTTTTTATACAGTACAAGATGTTACAGCCAATCACAGGACAATGCCATCTCCACCCCCCTATTCACACTGGGGCTAATTGTCTAGCAGACATTTCGGCACCGATACTGACAGATCTGTCACATTCCAAACTACAATTACACAATGCCTTGACCTCAATCCACATATCTAGACAGACGTACTGTCTCTGACACCTGGGCATCAATACATTCCTAAACATAACTGACATGCTAATTCAGTACATCTGAATGGAGACTTTAACACATTGTTTTAAACACAATGAATCACACAATCGAAAGGTCTTTCAGGCCCCGATGCAATTAACACCTTTCCACAGAATGTGTCCACACATTGAAGAGCAAACCTCACTTAACATTTCAAAAGCTTATTATACAGAGGGATGTGTCACTGTCTTGTTAACCTGGTCTCAAGTCCACATGAACCACTTTTGTAATATTCCAGTCCTGCAATATGAATTTATTATTAATGTCCCATCTCATGTAATATATGATATAATGTCTTTGTCACCCTATGGCCCTAGTGGACATTAGTGTTGAGCAGAATATGCCATATTCGATTTCGCGATATATCTCGAATATTCGCGATATATCTCGAATATTCGCTAAATACGAATATTCGTGATGTTTTTTTTAAATGAAATTATTGCGAATTTTCGCTATTGCGAATTTTCGCTATTGCGAATGCGAATTGCGAATGCGAAATTTCGAGAAATGCGGAATGGAGCACTCTGAATGGCTCAGAATATTCGTGATATTTTACAATACAAAATAATTGCGAATATTCGAGAAATGCGGAAGGAGCACTCTGATTGGCTCAGAATATTCGTGATATATTACAATACACAATAATTGCGAATATTCGAGAAATGCGGAATGGAGCACTCTGATTGGCTCAGAATATTCGTGATATATTACAATATAAAATAATTGCGAATATTCGAGAAATGCGGAATGGAGCACTCTGATTGGCTCAGAATATTCGTGACATATTACAATATAAAATAATTGCGAAATTTCGAGAAATGCGGAATGGAGCACTCTGATTGGCTCAGAATATTCGTGATATATTACAATATAAAATAATTGCGAATATTCGAGAAATGCGGAATGGAGCACTCTGATTGGCTCAGAATATTCGTGACATATTACAATATAAAATAATTGCGAAATTTCGAGAAATGCGGAATGGAGCACTCTGATTGGCTCAGAATATTCGTGATATATTACAATATAAAATAATCGCGAATATTCGAGAAATGCGGAATGGAGCACTCTGATTGGCTCAGAATATTCGTGACATATTACAATATAAAATAATTGCGAAATTTCGAGAAATGCGGAAGGAGCACTCTGATTGGCTCAGAATATTCGTGATATATTACAATATAAAATAATTGCGAATATTCGAGAAATGCGGAATGGAGCACTCTGATTGGCTCAGAATATTCGTGACATATTACAATATAAAATAATTGCGAAATTTCGAGAAATGCGGAATGGAGCACTCTGATTGGCTCAGAATATTCGTGATATATTACAATATAAAATAATCGCGCGATATCGCTATTGCCGAATAATCGCATTGCGATTTTTCGGCAATATAAAATGAGCGCTGCAGCTACTCGGCCCAAGGTCTCTAATCATAGCAGCAATGCTTTTAGACGTCGATGGGGATCTCTAGGATGTGATCTGTTCTAAAAAAAAAATTGTAAACATTAGAATATTCGAAATAGCGAATATTCGCCGCGATATTCGTGTTATTCGCGAATACTCGAATATGCAATATTCGTAGCGAATATTCGCAATGCGAATATTCGTGAGCAACACTAGTGGACATAAGGTGACCCTAGACATAGGAGAATCTCAGTCTGTCACGGGTCATTCCATTACAATATTAAAATCTGCATCTCTGCTGAGGGGCCCCAGATCAGCGCTTGGGTTATTCGGGTAATAACGGCCTCTCACACAGAACTCCTGGCACCTGACCTGTTTTACAAGGCCGGCTCCAATTGGCCAAAGGGTCCATTTTATGGTCACATCCCCAGCGGTCACGATCCTTTAATCCTCCGAGCCGTCCTGGCAAGGCATTGTACATCAAGCCGGAGTGTTACTCTTCCTACAGGACATAAAGTACCCAACAGGACCTGAAAAGCAAACAGCAGGATTTTCTCCTATTCCGCTTACGTGGCCATTGATTTCAGATAAATATCCGTCCCCGGGGGCCAACCGGACTCGATTCCCTTAATTGTGGTCCTATTGACATGTCATTTTTAGCTGTTTAGGCTGTCAGCAGACATCGCTCAAGCAGACAAATTTCCTCTGCCCAGGGAAAGAGTGCGGCGCCCCGGCACAGGAAAGGGAAGGAGGACATATTTCAAACTTGGCAAGAAATTAATTGCAATCTCCTCGTTCCTCAGCTCCAGGAGAAAGCAAATATTTATCTGCGCTGTGCTTTAATGATATGGAGGAGCCTTTCATGTCTCGCAAAGACCCTCTTTGGTGTTTTTTTAATGCATCTAATGGACATTTGTGTAACACTAGAAGAGAAAAAATTTCCCCTTTTGTATAAAAAAGGGCATTTAAAAGATGAGAGCTGATACTTTCTTACAATTACAGATCTTTTTTGGTTTTATTTTTTTACTACCTTACAGATTAATCAGCTGATGTGTAGGAATGTGAATGGCCCCGGGGACACGCTGGAATTCAGTACCATTCAGATTTAAGGTTTTATCCCCATACACAGAAGCGTCACTAGGGTTGGTGTCACCTGGTGTGGAAAAAATTGGTGTCACCCCCCTCTACCAACTATAGTCCCCCCTCAATACAGACCCCCCTCCACTAACTACAGACTCCTCTCCCGCAGTAAATATCACCCTCACTAAGAACAGACCCCCCTTCCTTAGTACAGACCACCCTCCATTAGTATAGACCCCCCACTAAGTACAGACCACCCTCCGTTAGTATAGACCCCCTCCCTCAATACAGGCCCCCCTCATCAGTACAGACACCCCATTAGTGTAGAATCCCCCCTCTTAGTGCAGACACCCCACCTTTAGTGCAGACCCCCCATCAGTATAGAATCCCTTTTAGTGGCGCAGACCCTCCCATCAGTATAGATTTCCCCCCTTTAGTGCAGACCCCCACTAGTATAGAATTCCCCTTAGTGCAGACCCCCCCCCATAGTGCAGTCTCCCCCATCAGTATAGACACCCCCCTTAGTACAGACCCCCCATCAGTATAGACACCCCCATCAGTATAGACATCCCCCTTAGTATAGATCCCCATCAGTATAGACACCCCCCTTAGTGCAACCCCCCGCAGTATAGACACCCCTTTAGTGCAAACCCCCACCAGTATAGAATTCCCCTTAGTGCAGACCCCTGCAGTATAGACCCCCCCTATAGTGCAGGCCCCCCCATCAGTATAGACACCCCCCCTTAGTACAGACCCCCCATCAGTATAGACACCCCCATCAGTATAGACATCCCCCTTAGTATAGATCCCCATCAGTATAGACACCCCCCTTAGTGCAACCCCCCGCAGTATAGACACCCCTTTACTGCAAACCCCCACCAGTATAGAATTCCCCTTAGTACAGACCCCTGCAGTATAGACCCCCCCTATAGTGCAGGCCCCCCCATCAGTATAGACACCTCCCCTTAGTACAGACCCCCACAGTATAGACACCCCATCTTAGTGCAGACCCCCATCAGCATAGGCACTCCTCTCCCCTCCCATAACACCCCGCCCCCCACATGTCCATCTACTTATAATAGAGTAATAGGGTCTACAGTACAGACCTCAGAACAGCATGGCCCCAGGCGCATACACACAGCGGTGTGTGTCCCTCGGCTCCTCCTCCTTCTTTTATGTAGAGAGAGGAGGAGGCGGCTTCAGTCCGCTCCACTGAAACAGAGCGAGGTCAGATCAACAGGGCAGCGGGCGGTGTTAGCGGTACCGCTATCCACAGGTGTAACCCCTCTTGCGGTTGTCACCCGGGTGCAGTTCGCACCCCCCGCACCCACCTAGCAACGCCCGTGCCCATACAATATCCATATTTCTATCCATAAAACAAGATACGCCGGAATTACGCTAGGATCCGACTGGCGTAATAATCTTACACCGTCGGATCTTAGATGCAATGTTACGCCGGCCGCTAGGTGGCGTTTCCGTCGATTTCTGCGCCGATTATGCAAATGAGCATGATACGCCGATTCCCGAACGTTTTTGCGCCGTAGTTTACGTCGTTTCCGCAAGGTTACCCGTGCTATATGAGGGGTAACCTAGCGTAGGTCCGGCGTAGGCCATGTTAAGTATGGCCATCGGGACAGCGTCGGGTCTTTCCGTTGTTTACTTAACTCGTCGCGAATAGGGCTGTGCGTTAATTACGTTAACGTCGCAACCAATGTTTTTGCGGTGTACTACGGAGCATGCGCAGTGGCCTACGTTTAAGGCCGGCGCATGCGCAGTTCGTTCGGCACGGGGGTGCGCTTAATTTAAATACAAGCCGCCCCCTTTGAATTACGCGGCCTTACGCTGGGCCATTTACACTGCTCTGCCGCAAATTACGGAGCGAGTGCTTTCAGAATACGGCACTTGCTCCAGTAAGTTGCGGCGGCGTAGTGTAAATGGCATACGCTACGCCGCCGCAGATTCTACGAGAATCTGGCCCATAGACTTTACCTGCTGTCAGGGCTGCTGATAGGGGACCAGTCCTCCTATAGGGGACTCTGTGCGGCTCTCTGCAGCAGCTGAAAACTGGTTTCCTTCCCTCCCGCCGACTTTCAGCTGCTGCAGGGAGAGACACAGACACAGCTGCTGGCTTTCCCTGTCCCATTAAAAAAAAATTGTAACCCTGTATTGTTTAAATCCCTTGTAAAACTTAATACAATTCTTGGAAAAAAAAATTAAATAAAAAATAATATAAAAATTTGCAAAAATTGTAAAAATAAAATCATTTTAACCACTTAAGCCCCGGACCATTATGCAGGTTAAGGACCTGGCCCCTTTTTGCGATTCGGCACTGCATCGCTTTAACTGACAATTGCGCGGTCGTGCGACGTGGCTCCCAGACACAATCGGCGTCCTTTTTTCCCCCACAAATAGAGCTTTCTTTTGGTGGTATTTGATCACCTCTGCGGTTTTTAGTTTTTGCGCTATAAACAAAAATAGTGCGACAATTTTGAAAAAAATTCAATATTTTTTTACATTTTGCTATAATAAATATCCCCCAAAAATAATTAAAAAAAAATAAAAATCCTCAGTTTAGGCCGATACGTATTCTTCTACATATTTTTGGTAAAAAAAAAAATCACAATAAGCGTTTATTGATTGGTTTGTGCAAAATTTATAGCGTTTACAAAATACGGGATAGTTTTATTGCATTTTTATTAATATTTTTTTTTTTTACTACTAAAGGCGGGCGATCATCGATTTTTTTCGTGACTGCGACATTTTGACAATTTTGACACATTTTTGGGACCATTGTCATTTTCACAGCGAAAAGTGCTATAAAAATGCACGGATTACTGTGAGAATGACAATTGCCGTTTAGGAGTTAACCACTAGGGGGCACTGTATGGGTTAAGTGTGACCTCATGTGTGTTTCTAACTGTAGGGGGGCGGGGCTGGACATGTGACGTCATTGATCGTCTTTCCCTATATCAGGGAACAGACGATCAATGACATATATAAAGCAAAAAAGACCGCGCTATAGAAACCCCTCCCCCCCAAGAACGGCAGGCTGCAACAAGCGTGTGATAAACAAAATAGACAATGGAATATAAAAAGCCGCGCCAGGCTTTTTATATTCCATAGACGATCAATGACACTGCCACTGTGAGGAACGGGAAAGGTATGCTTACACTCACCTCTCCCCGTTCTTCAGCTCCTGTGACCGATCGCGGGACACCGGCGGCGATCGGGTCGGGGGGCGTGGTCACGGAGCTTCGGACTGGGTCGTGAACTTGCTTACTGGGGACATACACCCCCCTCCTGCCCAGGTGAAATTTCAGCTTCCGGCACTGCGTCGCTTTAACTGACAATTGCGCGGTCATGCGACGTGGCTCCCAAACAAAATTGGCGTCCTTTTCCCCCCACAAATAGAGCTTTCTTTTGGTGGTATTTGATCACCTCTGTGGTTTTTATTTTTTGCGCTATAAACAAAAAAGTGTGACAATTTTGAAAAAAAAAAATACAATATTTTTTACTTGTTTCTATAATAAATATCCCAATTTAAAAAAAAAAAAAACATTTTTTTTCTCAGTTTAGGGCAGGGGTGTCAAACTCAATTTCATAGTGGGCCACATTAGCGTTATGATTGCCCTCAAAAGGGCCGATTGTATCTGTAAGATTAGATGTCCAGCGCATCCCCTCCCCTTACATTAGATGTCAAGAGCCACCCCTACATCAGAAGAGTCCCCCCACTCTCCCTTACATCACAGTGCACCCCCCTTTCCTTATGCTGGTGCTGGGAAGAAGCTGGATGCATTGATTGAAAGCAGAAAGTAAGGGGTCTGGAGAAGGACCAGAGGAGGACTGGAGGTGCGAGGGCCACATGAAATGGCCTGGCGGGCCGGATTCGGCCCGCGGGCCTTGTGTTTGACACCTATGGTTTAGGGTGATACGTATTCTTCTACATATTTTTTGTAAAAAAAAAAAAAAAAATCGCAATAAGCGACTGGTTTGCGCAAAAGTTATAGTGCTTACAAAATAGGGGACAGAATTATTATTTTTTATTATTTTTTTTTTACTAGAAATGGCGGCGATCTGCAATTTTTATTGGGACTGCGACGTTATGGCGGACACATCGGACACTTTTGACACATTTTTGGCACCATTCACATTTATACTGCGATCAGTGCTATAAATATGCACTAATTACTGTATAAATGTGACTGGCATTGAAGGGGTTAACACTAGGGGGTGAGGAAGGGGTTAGATGTATTCCCTGCATAGTATTCTAACTGTGGGGGGAGGGGGGTGACTGTGGGAGGTGACCGATCTGTGTCCCTATGTACAAGGAACACAGATCGGTCTCCTCCTGTCCAGAGACAAAACGCTGTCTCTGTGTAAAACGGCGATGAGAGATGATCTGTGAGATCATCTCTCATTCGCCGCACAGATCTCATCGCAAATGGCCACTCTGATTGGCCGTTCGCCGCGATCTGTGATTGGCCGTGTCCAAGGGACACGGCCAACACAGGGCTTCCCCGCTGCGCGCTCTGGAGCGCGCGCTGGAAACACCCAGAGGGGCGGCCGTCAAAAGACGGCGGGTTGGATATTCAGACTAGTGTTGCTCACGAATATTCGCATTGCGAATATTCGCTACGAATATTGCATATTTGAGTATTCGCGAATAACTCGAATATTGCGGCGAATATTCGCTATGGCGAATATTCGTATTTTTTCAAATTTATTTTTAAACAGATCACATCCTAGTGATCTCCATCGACGTCTAAAAGCATTGCTGGTATGATTAGAGAGAGACCCTGGGCCGAGTAGCTGATGCGACTCTTTTATGTTGCCGAAAATTCGCATTGCGAATTGTCGGCAACATAAAAGAATCGCATCAGCTACTCGGCCCTTCTTTTGCATCAGAGCCAATCAGAATAACTCGAATATTCGGCAAAAGGAATATTGCGCGATATTCCTTTTGCCGAATATTCAAGTTATTCTGATTGGCTCTGATGCAAAAGAAGGGCGGAGAAGATAATCGCGCAATAGGAATATTGCGCGATTATCTTCTCCGCCCTTCTTTTGCCCCCTTATTCTCCTTTCTTTTAAGTAGAGTTAGTGTAGAGTTAGTGTTTAGTGCATATTAGTTTAGTAATACAGGAAATGATCTCCGTTTATGAGAATTTCGCAATTATTTTCGCATTAGCGAAATTTCGCAAAATTATTTTTGGATAAAATATCACGAATATTCGATATTAGCGAATATTCGCGAATATTCTTCTATATATTCGCGCAATATCGCAAAATCAAATATGGCGTATTCCGCTCAACACTAATTTAGACCCGCGCTGTTGCCGTCATTCGGCTATAGCGCGGGTCTGAAGTAGTTAAAAAAAGGGCAAATTCACACAGCTTTTCTGTTATCTTTGTGTCCGCTAGGAATGATTTTAGTGTATTTTTTGTGAAATTTCTTCTTCACTCACGGGCATTGATATGGTGGCACTGATGGACATTGATGAGGTGGCAGTGATAGGCACCACTGATGGACATTGATGAGGTGGCACTGATAGGCACCACTGATGGGCATTGATAGGCAGCACTGATGGGCACTGATAGGCGGCGCTGGTATGCGGAACTGATGGGCACTCATAGGCGGCACTGATGGGCACTCATAGGCGGCACTGATGGGCACTCATAGGCAGCACTGATGGGCAATCATAGGCGGCACTGGTGGGCACTTATAAGGCCATGACTAAGCACTAAAACCATAGTGTGAAACGCGTCGGATGTATAGTTTGTGGCTGTATGTAGATGTACTTTGCTGTATTTTATTGAATAAAGACAACTTTTTCAAGAAGTTCCCTGGGGTGCGGCTATCCAAATTTTGCTTTGTTCTTCCAGCCGGTGGGCACTTATAGGCGGCACTTATGGGTGGCACTGATGGGTACTTATGGGTGGCACAGATGGGCACTGATAGGTGGGCACTGGGCATGGATGGGTACTGAGGGGTGGCACTGAGGGGTGGCACTGATGGGTACTGATAGGTGGGCACTGGGCATGGATGGGTACTGAGGGGTGGCACTGATGGAATTGCTGGTTATCACTTTTTTATCCCATATTATGCCAGTCAGTGCCCATGTCTATTGTTCTCCTTTTTTCCCCTTTTTTTTATATTGTTGCCTCCTTCCCTGGTGGTCCAGTGTGGGCATCCGTGGATGGGCTGCGCTGATAAACAATCAGCACGAACCCCCCCCTGTAAGGAGAGCCGCCGATCGGCTCTCCTCTACTCGCGTCTGTCAGACGCGAGTGAGGAAGAGCCAATCAACGGCTCTTCCTGTTTACATTGTGATCAGCCGTGATTGGACACGGCTGATCACGTGGTAAAGAGCCTCCGCCGGAGGCTCTTTACCGAGATCAGAGATGCAGGGTGTCAGACTGTCCAGTCAGGATTTCACAACCACTTCCCGGACGTCAATTTACTATTGACCGGGCGGGAAGTGTTTAAACGTATGTTTTTAGAGGTAAATATATTTTTATTGTTTTACATGAAAATAAGAATAAACAGAATCAATAATATACCCAAAATTCTGAGTTATGACACTGATATGTTGGCCTAAAACAAGCTTGAGAAAAGTGTCAAATATAGAGGTCAAGAAGAGAAATGGGAGATCATAAATAGAGTTGAGCGGACACTTGGATGTTCGGGTTCGGGTCCGAAAAAAAAAGTCTGAACCCGAACTCCGAACCCCATTGAAGTCAATGGGACACGGACTTTTCGAGAAAAAAAAAATGCGCGGAGGTCCCCGCAAATTCAATAACTAGACCCTTTAGATCTGGTATGGATATTAAGGGGAACCCCGCCGTCAATTTAAAAAAAAAATGACATGGGGTTCCCCCCAAATATCCATAACCAGACCCTTCAGGTCTGGTGTGGAATTTAAGGGGAACTCCACCCCAAACTTAAAAAAAAAATGGTGGAGAGTTCCCCCTAAAATCCACACCAGACCCCTTATCCGAGCACGTTGACCTGGCCGGCCGCAGAAAAGAGGAGGGGGACAGCGCCCCCCCCTCTCCTGAACCGCACCAGGCCACATGCCCTCAACATTGGGAGGGTGCTTTGGGGTGCCCCCCAAAGCACCTTGTCCCCATGTTGATGGGGACAAGGGTCTCTTCCCCACAACCCTTGCCCGGTGGTTGTGGGGATCTGCGGGCAGGGGGCTTATCAGAATCTGGAAGACCCCTTTAACAAAGGGGACCCCCAGATCCTGCCCCCCCCTGTGTGAAATGGTAATGGGGTACACTGTACCTCTACCATTTCACAAAAGAAGTGTAAATAGTTGTTTGAAAAAAAAACACACACACTCCTTTTCTGTGGCCGGCCAGGTCAACGTGCTCGGATAAGGGGTCTGGTGTCGATTTTAGGGGGGACTCCACGCCATTTTTTTTTATAATTTGGGGTGGAGTTCCCCTTAAATTCCACACCAGACCTGAAGGGTCTGGTTATGGATATCTGGGGGGAACCCCACGTCATTTCTTTTTTAAATTGACGGCGGGGTTCCCCTTAATATGCATACCAGACCTAAAGGGTCTGGTTATTGAATTTTCGGGGACCTCCGCACATTTTTTTTTTCCCAAACTCCGAACCCGGAGCCAAACTTTTACCAATTATTCGAGTTCGGGTCCGGGATCGGGAATAACCCAAAGTCCGTACCGAACCCGAACTTTACAGTTCGGCTTCGCTCAACCCTAATCATAAACTAAAATGAAAAAGAAAAGGAAAAGAATTGGATAGGGAAGAAAAGAGAGAAAGGAAGTAGACCTGAAAGTGTCCAGGAAAAGAAGTAGGGATAAAGAGAAAGAGATCATGAGCAGTTCTACGGGTCCATGTAGGTACTTTATTTTGGCAAATGGGCGTACAGGTACGTCACTTTGAATTTGCCACCTTGCAGGCAAACGTGCATCGGCGATGGCGCAAGCATGCACGGGGGAGCGTGCCCGCAGATCCCTCAAACTCAATGTTCTCCGGCAGAACAAGGAGCTGCCTGTGTAAAGAAGGCATTTCCCTGTTCTGCCTAATGACATGACAGGGATTTACTGCTCCCTGTTATCGAGAGCAGTGATTGCTGTCATGTCAGTGGTATCCCATCCCCCCACAGTTAGAATCCCTCCGTAGGACACACTTAACCCCTTCTCGCCCCCTGGTTGTTAAAGGGGTAGTAAAGGTAATTTTTTTCCCTAAATGGCTTCCTTTCCACTAGCGCAGTCCTCCTTTACTTACCTCATCCTTCCATTTTGCTTTTAAATGCCCTTATTTCTTCTGAGAAATCCTCACTTCCTGTTCTTCTGTCTGTAACTCCACGCAGTAATGCAAGGCTTTCTCCCTGGTGTGGAGTGTCGTGCTCGCCCCCTCCCTTGGACTACAGGAGAGTCAGGACGCTCTCTATGTTGCAGATAGAGAAAGGAGCTGTGTGTTAGTGGGTTTCCTGACTCTCCTGTAGTTCAAGGGAGGGGGTGAGCGCGACACTCCACACCAGGGAGAAAGCCTCGCATTACTGTGTGGAGTGCATTTTTATAGCACTGATCGCTGTATAAATGACAATGGTCCCAAAATAGCGTCAAAAGTGTCCGAAGTGTCCGCCATAATGTCGCAGTCACAATAAAAATTACTGATCGCCGCCATTACTAGTAAAAAAAAATATATAAAAAAAATGCCAAAAAACTACCCCCTATTTTGTAGACTCTATGGTCCAGATCCACAAAGAACTGCCTATCTAAGATACACTACGCCGCCGTAACTTAGAGCGGCAGGTTCCTTATCCACAAAGAATTTGCGCCGTAAGTTACGGCGGCGTAGTGTAAATGTGTAAGATGTGGGCGTGATCAGGGCCGTTTGAAGGAATTTGGGGGCCCCAAGAAAAATGGGGGCCCCCAAGCACATACTCCCCCCCCTCGCATGCAAAGCCTACGTTAACGCTTTTTTTTCTATTCTATTCCGGTACCACGCGTGGTACCCAGCCGGACTGACAGGACTCCAGGTGGAAGGAAGAGGAGCTCGGCCACGCTACATCCTGGGAAGGGGAAGTTGGGGGCCCCAGGCCAGCTCGGGGCCCCAAGCAAATGTTTGTTTTGCCTGTCCTGTAGCGACAGGCGTGGGCGTGATTTATGTAAAATCATCGTGACCCCACGTAAAATACGTTTTTTTTTAACGGCGCATGTGCCGTCCGTGGAAGTATCCCAGTGCGCAATGCGCAAAATCACGTCGCAAATACTCATTGGTTTCGAGGTGAACGTAACTTACGCAAAGCCCTATTCGCGAACGTTTTAAGCAAACGACATAAACAACGGAAAATTTGAGGCTGTCCCGACGTCCATACTTAACATTGCGTATAGAGCAGGGGTAAGCAGGACATACGCTTACGCAAACAAGGTAAAAAAAAAATGCGCCGGGCCCAAGTACGATCGTGGATCGGCGTATCTAGCTCATTTGCATATTCTACACCTAAATCTACGGAAGCGCTACCTAGCGGCCAGCGTAAATATGCAACTAAGATACGACGGCGTAGGAGACTTACGCCGGTCGGATCTTTGCCACATTCAGGCGTATCTTTGTTTTGTGAATACAAAACAAAGATACGACGGCGCACATTTGAAATTACGGCGGCGTATCTGGAGATACGCCGGCGTAATTTCTTCGTGGATCTGGCCCTATAACTTTTGCACAAACCAATCGATAAACGCTCATTGCGATTTTATTTTTTTAACAAAAATAGGTAGAAGAATATGTATCGTCCTAAACTGAGAAAGAAATTTGTTTATATATATATATATATATATATATATATATATATATATATATATATATATATATATTTTTTTTATTTTATTTATTTTTTTGGGGATATTTATTATAGTTAAAAAATATTGCTTTTTTTTTTTTCAAAATTGTCGCTCTATTTTTGTTTATAGCGCAAAAAATAAAAACCACAGAGGTGATCAAATACCACCAAAATAAAGCTCTATTTGTGGGGAAAAGAGGACGTCAGTTTTGTTTGGGAGCCAGGTCGCACGACCGCGCAATTGTTAGTTAAAGCGAAGCAGAGCGCAAATCGCAAAAAGTGTTCTGGTCGGGAAGGGGGTAAATTCTTATTAAAAAAAAATCTAAATTAAAAAAAATTATTACCTTTAATGCCAGACAATAGCAAGACTAATTTCAAGGAGGAAAAACTGTGCGATAATTCTTGAAAATGTGCTCTTATATTCTGCAAAGAAGTATAAATACAGTAAATCCTCGGATTGCGAGCATAATTCGCTCCAGAAACATGCTTGTAATCCAAAGCGCTTGTATATCAAAGCATTTTTTTTTTTACAGGGTATAAAAGAGAAGAGAGGCGCCTCTAAGTGTAGCAATATGTTGCTAAATGTTGCACCTTCATTACATGTAACCAGATTGCTACACTTAGAGGCTCCTCTCTTCTCTTTTTATACTCAGCTGTGACATGACGCTGCTCTTATATCAAGACATCGCTTGTATATCAAGGCAAAATGTATTACAGTAAAACATTTTGTTGTCTTGCAAAACGCTCTCAAACCAAGTTACTCTCAAACCAAGGTTTTACTGTAATATAACCATAAAGAAAAGGACTCGAGTTCGATGTCCCCCAATCATTGGTGCATGGTCAACAAATTTTCCTTTAACCACTTCCCGCCCGGTCAATAGACAATTGATGTCCGGGAAGTGGTTGTGTTATCCTGAATCCCGTCTAGTGACGTCCAGCAGGACAACATGACGTGGGGGCGCGCAGCGCAGTGATGCGGGGTGTCAGTCTGACACCCTACATCTCCGATCTCGATAAAGAAGGGGTCTTTACCATGTGATCAGCCATGTCCAATCACGGCTGGTCACGATGTAAACAAAAAGAGCCGTTGATCTGACAGACGCAAGTAGAGGAGAGCCAATCGACAGCTCTCCTGACAGGGGGGGTTTGCGCTGATTGTTTATCAGCACATCCCTCCCTCGGATGCCCACACTGGACCACCAGGGAAGGGGGCAAAAATATAAAAACAAGGGGGAAAAAAGAGAACAATAGATGCCAATCAGTGCCGACAAATGGGCACTGACTGGCAACATGGACACTGACTAGCATAATATGGGATAAAAAATTGATGCCCAGCAATGCCATCAGTGCCACCCCTCAGTGTCCATCAGTGCCACCCCTCAGTACCAATCCATGCCCAGTGCCCACCTATCAGGGCCCATCTGTGCCACCCATAAGTACCAATCGGTGCCACCCATAAGTGCCGCCTATAAGTGCCCGCTAGTGCCGCCTATGAGTGCCCAGTGCCGCCTATGATTGCCCAGCAATGCCGCCTATAAGTGCCCATCAGTGCCCAGCAATGCCATCAGTGCTACCCCTCAGTGTCCATCAGTGCCACCTCTCAGTACCTATCCATGCCCAATGCCCACCTATCAGTGCCCATCTGTGCCACCCATAAGTACCCATCAGTGCCACCCATAAGTGCCGCCCATGATTGCCCATCAGTGCTGCCTATGAGTGTCCATCAGTGCCCAGCAATGCCATCTGTGCCACCCATAAGTACCCATCAGTGCCACCCATAAGTGCCGCCCATGAGTGCCCATCAGTGCTGCCTATGAGTGCCCATCAGTGCTGCCTATGAGTGCTCATCAGTGCTGCCTATCAGTGTCCATCAGTGCCACCTCATCGGTGCCCATAATTGAAGAAGAAAACTTACTTATTTACAAAACAAAATTAACAGAAAAAAATTAAAAGGTTTTTTTTTCAAAATGGTTGGTCTTTTTTTATTTGTTGCGCAACAAATAAAAATCGTAGAAGTGATCAAATACCACCAAAGGAAAGCTCTATTTGTGGGGGAAAATGATAAAAAAAATAATTTGGGTACAGTGCAGCATGACCGCGCAATTGTCATTCAAATTGCGACAGTGCCGAAAGCTGAAAATTGGCCTGGGGAGAAAGGTGCGTAAGTGCCCCCCCCGGTATGGAAGTGGTTAAGCTGCCGCCTGCATCATCCTTCAGTGATTGGAAAACACAGACAGGTCCTCTTTAATGGCTTTCATGATATATTATCAGGTCAGAGGTTCCTAGGACAGAATTTATTGGCATATTTGAACAGTCATTTTATTTTTTTTCGTCAGCCATGAAGTTGGCGGTCCCCGGAGGACGATGGCGAGAGATTCCCTGCGGCTCGCGGGAGGCGGACGGGGGAAACGAGCACAAGTGACTGCACTGACTTTTCCGCTGCCTGACTGAACCCATACAAGGGAACTGGTTGTCCTGTCATTAGCCGACATTGTAGAGCGTTGTCAGCGGCGCGATGGGTCACTGATCATGGAAATAGACCTGTTAGCTGACTCATCTCAGCCGCGACGTCTCTGTATTGTTAAGGAGAGCAGACAGGCAGCCAGAAGCCGCTAAGCCATGCATATATTCACTGCAACCGGTGCCTGGCGGCGCGAAAATCTCCTTCCCGATCTGCACCCTTTAGAGAGGTGAAAACCCCACAGATGTGCACGTTCCGGCGTGCAGGGCCATATTTGCTCTCCCTCCCGCCCCAAGGCCAGGTTCCGCAATGCACCCCCTCCCCGCCAACCGAACCACCCCCCAAATCAACAGGGAATGGCAACCAGATGGCAGTGGCGGCACAGTTAGTTCAAATTTTTTTTTTTGTAGCTTGTCGTTTACTTTTTTGTAAAATTTTCCTATTATTTTTAATTTTTTTTTTTTTATTCTTTACTTTTTAACCATTTTTTTTTCACTTAACTGTATTGCTATTACACAGGAGAAAATAATTCCCTGTGTGATAGCAATTGGAGGTGACAGGTTCTCTTTATTGACCCTGTCACCTCCAAAAACAGGAGTCCTAGCACTGTGCTAGAACTCCTGTCACAACTGAGATGGGAAGAGCACATCTCACCCCTCTCACTGTGTACATCGGCAGCAGGGACAGGAGACAGGGGACTCAATGCCGCTGCCGCCCCCTCGGCTTGGCCTCGGTGGCCTTGTGGGAAATCCGGGCCTGCCGGCGTGTCCACCAGCCGAGACTACGGCACTGCCGGCCAGGGCTATAGGTCACCTATAACTTGAGAATTCTTAGATCAGCCAATCCAGATGGATTATAATATAGGCAACATAGGCCCCAGACTCCATGGGGGGGGGGGGGGGATAGGGTTGCCACCTGTCCAGGATTTAACCAGACAGTTCGGGTTTGGAATCATGCGTCCGGGTTTCTGACACCCAGACACATTATTTAGACTGGACTATGGCCTCCCAGCAGGGTGTCTGGCTGCAGTTGTCTAAACTGAGAGTGTCTGTTACACTCTCTTTGATGCTGCCCAAAGCCAACACCAACAACCCCTCAGAAAAGGAAAGTTGGGTCCGGAAATGTGAAGTCCAGCAGCCTCAGATACATCTGAGATGAGAGGTGCTGACTGCCAAGGGGTGAGTGAGCTCCCCATCCATCCCTGACTGTGATTGAAGTCTCACCCCTCCTCTCTCCTGCCTCTGAGTGAGTACACTAAGGAAAATCAGGGCTGGAGTGACACTGGGGTGACATGGTCGTATTGAAGTGACATAATGGCAGCACTGGAGTGACTTTGTACTGGGGGACATAATGTTAAAACTGTAGTGATATGGTGGCACTAAGTGGACATAATGGTGGCACTGGATTGTCATGGTAGTGCTGGGGTGACATAATGGTGGCACTGGCACTGGAGTGACATGACGGTACTTGGGTGACATAATGGATTGACAAGACGGCACTGGATTGTCATGGTATTACTTGGTTGACATAATGGTGGCACTGGATTGTTATGGTAGTACTTGGTTGATATAATGGTGGCACTAGATTGTCATGGTAGTACTTGGTTGACATAATGGTGGCACCGGATTGTCATGGTAGTACTTGGTTGACATAATGACGGCACTGGATTGTCATGGTATTACTTGGTTGACATAGTGGTGGCACTGGATTGTTATGGTAGTACTTGGTTGATATAATGGTGGCACTAGATTGTCATGGTAGTACTTGGTTGACATAATGGCGGCACTGGATTGTCATGGTAGTACTTGGTTGACATAATGACGGCACTGGATTGTCATGGTAGTACTTGGTTGACATAATGGCGGCACTGGATTGTCATGGTAGTACTTGGTTGACATAATGGCGGCACTGGATTGTCATGGTAGTACTTGGTTGACATAATGGGCACTGGATTGTCATGGTAGTACTTGGTTGACATAATGGGCGGCACTGGATTGTCATGGTAGTACTTGGTTGACATAATGGCGGCACTGGATTGTCATGGTAGTACTTGGTTGACATAATGGTGGCACTGGATTGTCATGGTAGTACTAGGTTGACATAATGGGCACTGGATTGTCATGGTAGTACTAGGTTGACATAATGGGCACTGGATTGTCATGGTAGTACTTGGTTGACATAATGGTGGCACTGGATTGTCATGGTAGTACTAGGTTGACATAATGGGCACTGGATTGTCATGGTAGTACTTGGTTGACATAATGGGCACTGGATTGTCATGGTAGTACTTGGTTGACATAATGGTGGCACTGGATTGTCATGGTAGTACTTGGTTGACATAATGGGCACTGGATTGTCATGGTAGTACTTGGTTGACATAATGGGCACTGGATTGTCATGGTAGTACTTGGTTGACATAGTGGTGGTACTGGATTGTTATGGTAGTACTGGGATGACATAATAGTTAAGGTGAGTGAGCATTGTCATCCTAGGACTGGAATTGGGTTACTGGCAGGATCACCGGGTGAAATAGAAAATAAAACAAACGCAGCCACAACATCTAAGGACTGCCAAGATGAAAAATATTACATTTCTATTTTTGGGTTTAGATACAAGTGTATAGGATGGAACTGTTGGGTTCTTCTTTTGGGGGGGGGGGGGGCAGGAAACAAAGAAGACCCCCCCTGGTGGCATGGCACGGCACTAACACACCCTCCTCCGGTTGGTCCGGCACCTACCCGTGGGGCTGGGGTGCCCTCTTCTCTCCTGGAGTGCGGGCAGCAGCCGTGGCGGCTCCTACGTCCGCTCTTCCTCTGCCGCGTGTCTCCTCCAATAGGGTTGCCTGACGCTTTGGCCAATCAGTAAACGGGTCTCACAGACCTGCCTCCTGATTGGTGGGGAGGAACTTTAGTGTGACAATAGTTGAAATTAATTCGCTATGGTCACACAACCGGGTGCCCTCGGAGCGCAATGCTCTGCGCCCCCAGGCCACCCTTTTTTTAAGCCTATTACAGCCTCTGGCTCTAGTGCTTCAAAAACCACACCCCCCACCACTGGTATCCATGGTCCGGTGCCACTGATATGTAGATCAGGGGGCCCAGAGACCTGGATAGGGGAATCGGCTCCCCGTGCGCCCTCTATGGACGGGCCGCCATCCCTGCATCATGAACTGAGAATGGAAATTTCCATCTTTCAGTCTTCTCTTCTCCCTTTTACCTTTTCCCGTCATTAATACTTTCTTTGTGTGATCGCTTTTTTTTTTCCCCTTTATGAGAGCTGTGATTGTCTAAATGATCTCGGATGTTGGGAATAAGCATTATTAGTAACACTCATCTTACAGACATTAATGACATATTCCTATTCCCCATATCATTCCCGCTTAATGAGTTTAATCATTAATTCCTCTTCAGAGATCCGTCTGATCGGGATTAGGAACATTTCTGAGCAGATATCGCTGCTGCCTCTGACAGTCACGTATTACAGGATGTTTGATTTACAGGATGGGACCGCCACTTCCTCTTCTTCTGGGACAATTCTAAGATCTTTGTTGTCTACAGACAGAAAAATATCAAATGTATTTATTAATTAAATTGCACATAAGCAAATCTGAGGGGGAGGGGGGGTACAAAGAAAAAAACAAAGCAACCTCATCCTCACACCCCGATTTCTAATATTATTAGGCTGACATAACAACTAATATATTAAAGCGGGGGTTCGACCGTTTTTTTTTTATTATTCTCCCGCTCTTACCTTGTTTGAATAGGAGCCTGTGCGTCCCACTTTTTTCGCCACCAGCATTGTTTTTTCCAACAAAAGAATACTTTATAAAATGCGGAGGTGGCAGGTTCCATCTTTACTTTGCCACGTTGAAGGCGAGAACGATCCTCTTCCGGGATACGGTGAATGCTGGCGTCCCAGCATTCACCGCTCTATCCCGCGCATGTGCAGTGTTGACGGCGAGCCGCGCCGTCAACACTTCACAGTTCCCATGGCAACGGCCGGCGTCATAATTACCCGCCCCGTTGTGCTGAGACACAGCTCAACATGACCCGCTTGCCGAGTCACATGACCCGCTTGTCGAGTCACGTGACCGGCGAAATATCGCGGGATTTGATGAGAGAGCGTCTCCTGGGCACGTAAGGACTGAGTCCCAGGAGACATAGCGCCGTCGGGGGGAAATCAATAGGCACGCCCATTCCCCCGCGGTGTACTATGATTGACAGGGCCGAAATAAAGGAAGAAAACGGGTAAGCCTTTATTAAAAAACACGCATTTGGTATTGTGAATAGAAGGCTGTTTTATGCATATTAAGTGGAAAATTAGGGTGAACCTCCACTTTAAATACAGGTTTTACATCAAAACATCCTTAACCACTTTAGCCCCGGACCATTTGGCTGCCAAAAGACCGGACCACTAAATATGTTTGCAACATGAGACATGGCGTGAAAGTTAGAGGTAGCTTTTTTTTTGCCCTAAGGAAGGGCAGTTCTGAGCCCCCTGAAATAAGTTGATGACTTATCGGACCTCTTCTTATGTGCAATGAACTTCCTGAACTTTTTTTCAGACTTGTGGCACTCCGATCCCTTCGACACTCTTCAGATTACACCAGGGACCCCCTAGGGATACACTGGGCAGTGTTGCCAACCTACCAGATTGAAATTTACCGGCACGACACCCAAAATGTACTGGCGCAGCCACGTTTTTCCTGGCATTTCACAAAAGTTACTGAATTACATTTTTACTACACCAACACCCCCTGCCTTCACCCCCCTCTGCAGTGCCACAATCTCCCCCAGGCCCCCTGCCTCCAATCACCCCCTGCCTTCACCCCCCTCTGTCACCAACACCCCAGTGCCTCCATCCCCCTATGCCACCAGCACCCCCTGCCTCCATCCCCCTCTGCCACCAACACCCCCTGCCTTCACCCCCCTCTGCAGTGCCACAATCACCCCCTGCCTCCAATCTCCCCCAGGCCCCCTGCCTCCAATCGCCCCCTGCCTTCACCCCCCTCTGTCACCAACACCCCAGTGCCTCCATCCCCCTCTGTCACCAACACCCCCTGCCTTCACCCCCCTCTGCCACCAACACCCCCTGCCTTTACCCCCCTCTGCAGTGCCACAATCTTCCCCTGCCTCCAGTCTTCCTCTGCCTCCAATCTCCCCCTGTCTCCATCCCCCTCTGCAGTGCCACCAACCACCCCTGTCTCCCCCCCCCACCCTCTGCGATGCCACCATCCCCCTCTGCGGTGCCACCAACACCCCCTGCCTCCATCCCCCTCTGTCACCAACGCCCCCTGCCTTCACCCCCCCCTCTGCGGTGCCACAATCTCCCTCTGCCTCCAATCACCTCCTGCCCCCAATCACCCCGTGCCTCTAATCTCCCCCTCTCTCCAATCTCCCCCTGCCTCCAATCACCCCCTACCTCCAATCTCCGCCTGTCTCCACTCTCCCCCTGCCTCCAATCTCCCCCTGCCTCCAATCTCCCCCTGTCTCCAATCTCCCCCTGCCTCAAATCACCCCCTGTCTCCAATCTCCCCCTGCCTCCAATTTCCCCCAGGCCCCCTGCCTTCAATCACCCCCTGCCTCCAATCACCCCCTGCCTCCTCTCCCTCTGCAGTGCCACCAACAATCCCTGTCTCCATCCCCACCCTCTGCGATGCCACAATCCCCCTCTGTGGTGCCTCAAATCACCCCCTGCAGAGGTCAAGTCCTGGGGAAAAAAGTGTGGGAACTCCCACCCAAGATCCACTCCCCCACCAAAAAAAAAAGATACGCTCATATGCATAATTACTAAACCGCAGGTTATTTTTTTTTTCGATCCACTGTACCTTAGTAAAAGTTCTTTCTAGATTCTGCGATAACTCGCGGCAGACCTCCGCAATGTCTCCTGGGAACAATGAGAAAAGCTCCCAGGAGACACTGCAGCATCGAGGAAGTGACGGAATACCCGCACACTACCCGATGAATCCATATACAGGAAGCGGCCAGTAACATAAAGGATTACTAAGGTTCGCCTGCCACTGAAAGTGACTCGAGCCGGGCACCGCCGCTTAGTGAAGGATTGGCTCGGGTGGCTCGGCTGCTCTCATCCTGCAAAGGGAACTGAGTTCCTGCTGTGAAAAAGTGCAGGAACTCCGTCCCCACGCATTCCCGCAGGACTTGAGCCCTGACCCCCTGCCTCCATCGTCCCCTGCCTCCACCCCCCTCTGCGGTGCCACCAACACCCCCTGCCTTCAATCAACCCCCTGCCTCCAATCTCCCCCTGCCTCCATTTCCCCCTGCCTCCATCCCCCTCTGCGGTGCCACTAACACACCCTGCCTTCAATCACCCCCTGCCTCCAATCTCCCCCTGCCTCCATCCACCTCTGCGGTGCCACCAACACCCCCTGCCTCCAATCTCCCCCTGCCTCCATTGCCCCCTGCCTCCATCCCCCTCTGCGGTGCCACCAACACCCCCTGCCTCCAATCTCCCCCTGCCTCCATTGCCCCCTGCCTCCATCCCCCTCTGCGGTGCCACCAACACCCCCTGCCTCCAATCTCCCCCTGCCTCCATCCCCCTCTGCGGTGCCACCAACACCCCCTGCCTTCAATCACCCCCTGCCTCCAATCTCCCCCTGCCTACATCGTCCCCTGCCTCCACCCCCCTCTGCGGTGCCACCAACACCCCCTGCCTCCAATCTCCCCCTGCCTCCATTGCCCCCTGCCTCCATCCCCCTCTGCGGTGCCACCAACACCCCCTGCCTTCAATCTCCCCCTGCTCCAATCACCCCCTGCCTCCAATCTCCATGCGCAGTTCCAAGCCGAACCGATCTTAACTTTTTACTGGCACATTCCCGCAACCACGGACATTTACGAACGAGGAAAAAAGTTCCCGTTTTTACGGACTGTCTGTAAAAATACGGACGGTTGGCAACACCGAGTGTCTTTGGATTTTGTATTCTCTACATTTGGGTCAATCGCCCTGCCAAGATGTGTTCTGTCAAATTACAGATCTTCTAGAAAAGAGTCCGCCCCGGAAGTGACAACAGGACTTTTTGATCTGACAATTTCCGATACAAATGGAGCTCCCTTGCGCTCTCTTTGGCCAGAGGGTTCAACACACGCAACAAAGTAACAAGCGCTGCGAAACCGGGACGCAAACGCCGCTGCTGATTAAACTGTAATTCGCGGGGTTTATGTCACCTGCGTGTAAGGAAGATTAAGTGACTGAGCCTCACAGTTGCAGTCACAATAGTCTATCTATTAATCTGTAACTCTTTTGATTTATCGGACAATATTTTTGGGCGCTGGCGCGTGAAATCAAGATAACATTTTGGTGTAGATATGATGACGATGGCAAGAATCCGAATGTTTTATGCTAAGAAGGAAAATGCGGTTTCCATAATTTAATAAAAAAAACAAAATGAACATTAAAAAATAAATAAAAAAATTCCAGGAAATGTCTATTATTTGCTTTCCTTAACCACTTAAAGCGGATCTCCACCCTAAAGTGAAGATCCACTGATCGGAACCCTCCCCCCCCTCCGGTGTCACATTTCACACCTTTTAGGGGGAGGGGGGTGCAGATACCTGTCTGAAGACAGGTATTTGCACCCACTTCCGGCCCGCAGTCTCAGGCCGGATGTGTGCTGGGAACTCTCGGCTCCCAGCACACAGCAGGAGCCAATCGGCGGGCGCAGCGCAACTCGCGCATGCGGCGTAGGGAACCGGGCAGTGAAGCCGCAGCGCTTCACTTCCTGGTTCCCTCACCGTGGATGGAGGGGGGAGCAGCAGAGGACGAGCGAACGCTCGTCCTCTGCTGCAGCATCGCTGGATTCCAGGACAGGTAAGTGTCCTAATATTAAAAGTCAGCAGCTGCAGTATTTGTAGCTGCTGACTTTTAAAAAACATTTTTAATGGGCCATCCCGCTTTAAGCCCCGGACCATTATGCAGGTTAAGGACCTGGCCCCTTTTTGCAATTCGGCACTGCGTCGCTTTAACTGACAATTGCGCGGTCGTGCGACGTGGCTCCCAAACACAATCGGCGTCCTTTTTTCCCCACAAATAGAGCTTTCTTTTGGTGGTATTTGATCACCTCTGCGGTTTTTATTTTTTGCGCTATAAATAAAAAGAGAGCGACAATTTTGAAAAATAATGCAATATTTTTTACTTTTTGCTATAATAAATATCCTCCAAAAAAAGATATACATTTTTTTTCCTCAGTTTAGGCCGATACGTATTCTTCTACATATTTTTGTTAAAAAAAATCGCAATAAGCGTTTATTGATTGGTTGGCGCAATATTTATAGCGTTTACAAAATAGGGGATAGTTTTATGGCATTTTTTTTTTTATTACTAATGGTGGCGATCAGCGATTTTTTCCGTGACTGCGACATTATGGCGGACAGATCGGACAATTTTGACACATTTTTGGGACCATTGTCATTTTCACAGCAAAAAGTGCTATAAAATGCACTGATTACTGTGAAAATGACAATGGCAGTTTAGGAGTTAACTAGGGGGCGCTGTAGGGGTTATGTGTGACCTCATATGTGTTTCTAACAGTAGAGGGCGGGGCTGGATGTGTAACGTCATTGATCGCCTTTCCCTACATCAGGGAACAGACGATCAGTGACACTGCCACAGAGAAGAACGGTGAAGGTGTATTTACACTCACCTCTCCCCGTTCTTCAGCTCCTGTGCCGAGCGCGGGACACCGGCAGCGATCGGGTCCGCGAGTCCCACGGCCACGGAGCTACGGAACGGGTTCAGCATTCCCTACAGGTTAACCCCTTCACTGCCAGTGTCATTTTTACAGTAATCAGTAATCAATTTTGTAAAAAATTACAATAGTCCCAAAACTTTCCCCGCTCTTCTCTGTGACAGTGTCAGGCCCCGTACACACGGCAGAGAACCTCGACGGCGGAACACATCGTTCCGCCCGTCGAGGTTCTCTGCCGGCCGTCAGAATCGGCGACCCGCCCGTCGGGAAAGGCAACCAGCTATTCATCCCGACGGGCCGTCGAGCAAATAGAGAACCTGTTCTCTATTTGCTCGACGGGTTTCCCAACGGGCGGGGCTCGCCGAGAGCGTACACACGGCCGAGGTTCTCGGCAGAATGCGGCTCCCAGCGAGGTTCTCGCTGGTTTCTGCCGAGAACCTCGGCCGTGTGTACGGGGCTTCAGTGATCGTCTGTTCCCTGTCATAGGGAACGACGATCAGTGATGTCACATGTCCAGCCCCGCCCCCTACAGTAAGAATCACAAACTAGGACACACTTACCTCCTTTAGCGCCCCCTAGTGGTTAACCCCTTTACTGCCAGTGTCATTTTCACACTAATCAGTGCATTTTTATAGCACTTTTTGCTGTATAAATGACAATGGACCCAAAAATGTGTCAAAAGTGTTCGATGTGTCCGCTGTAATGTCGCAGTCACGGAAAAAATCGCTGATCGCCGCCATTACTAGTAAAAAAAAAAAATATTAATAAACTTGGCATAAAACGATCCCCTATGTTGTAGACGTTATAACTTTTGTGCAAACCGATCAATATACGCTTATTGCGATTTTTTTTACCAAAAATATGTAGAAGAATACGTATCGGCCTAAACTGAGGAAACAATGTATATTTTTTATATATTTTTGTAGATATTTATTATAGCAAAAAGCAAAAATTATTGATTTTTTTTTTTCAAAATTGTCGCTTTATTTTTGTTTATAGCGCAAAAAATAAAAACCGCAGAGGTGATCAAATACCACCAAAAGAAAGCTCTATTTGTGGGGGCAAAAGGACGTAAATTTAGTTTGGGAGCCACGTCACACGACCGCGCAATTGTCAGTTAAAGGGACGCAGTGCCGAATCGCAAAATAATAGCCCGGTCATTGGGCAGCCAAATGCTCCGGGGCTGAAGTAGAACCAAAGGTAGTTAAAGTTGACTTGGTCAGCCCCTGGATTCTTCTTTGAATTCTTCGTACAATTTATTATTATTATTTTCGGCGGTGTATTTCTATAACGTGCCGGATTGAGGATCTCACAACGGCCTCACATAGACTTGAATATTCCTCAGGATAAAGAATGGCGGTAATGAGGCGAGACGCAGAGCCTGTGCGCTCAGCAGGATCGGTTCTGTCCACGGGGAAGGTGTTGTGAAGATACCAGTACAGCCGGGGCCCCGTGAATCAGGCCTTTGGTGTGACGGCGCAGCGGCTGCGGCCCAGCAAGATGGATGTTCGCGCGGCGGCGGCCCCCAAGCAGCGGCGCCCAGGAGCCTTTGCAAATCCTTCACTTTAATGTTACTTGAGTTTAACACTTGCCTGAAGCACTTCCATTTATCTAGTGGTCTCTGAGTAGCGGCAGAGCGCACTTCATAAATCAATTCATGTGTCGGCAGCAATCAGGCCAGTAAATAAACTCAAGCTGTCAGCGCAGAGAAGTCAGAGAGACGGCCGCCGCCGGATCTGAGGAGAAAGACCTTCACAGGGATAAGAGGAATGGGTTCTTCTCTTGATCGCATACAGGGAAGGGCACGCCACATGCAGAGGAGTGCACGTTACATCCAGGGAAGGGCACGCTACATCCTGGGAAGGGCACGCCACACACAGAGGAGGGCACGCCACATACAGAGAAGGGCGCCCCACATACAGGGAAGGGCACGCCACATACAGGGAGGGCACCCCACATACAGGAAGGGCACGCCACATACAGGGAAGGGCACACCACACACAGAGGAGGGCACGCCACATACAGGAAGGGCACGCCACATACAGGGAAGGGCACGCCACACACAGAGGAGGGCACGCCACATACAGGAAGGGCACGCCACATACAGGGAAGGGCACGCCACACACAGAGGAGGGCACCCCACATACAGGAAGGGCACGCCACATACAGGGAAGGGCACGCTACATCCTGGGAAGGGCACGCCACACACAGAGGAGGGCACGCCACATACAGAGAAGGGCGCCCCACATACAGGGAAGGGCACGCCACATACAGGGAGGGCACGCCACATACAGGGAAGGGCACGCCACACACAGAGGAGGGCACGCCACATACAGGAAGGGCACGCCACATACAGGGAAGGGCACGCCACACACAGAGGAGGGCACCCCACATACAGGAAGGGCACGCCACATACAGGGAAGGGCACACCACATACAGGGAAGGGCACCCCACAGACAGGGAAGGGCACGCCACATGCAGAGGAGGGCACGCCACATACAGAGGAGGGCACGCCACATACAGAGGAGGGCACCCCACATACAGAGAAGGGCACACCACATACAGGGAAGGGCACCCCACAGACAGGGAAGGGCACGCCACATCCTGGGAAGGGCACGCCACATACAGAGGAGGGCACGCTACATACTGAGGAGGGCACTCTACATACAGGGGAGGGCACACTACATCCAGGGAAGGGAACGCCACATACAGGGAAGGGCACGCCACATATAAAGGAGGGCACACTACATACAGGTAAGGGCACGCTACATACAGAGGAAGGGCACGCTACATCCAGGGAAGGGCACGCCACATACAGAGGAGGGCACACCACATACAGGGAAGGGCACCCCACATACAAGGAAGGGCACACCACATACAGGGAAGGGCACCCCACATACAAGGAAGGGCACGCCACATACAGAGAAGGGCATGCTACATCCAGGGAAGGGCACCCCACATACAGGGAAGGGCACGCCACATACAGAGGAGGGCATGCTACATACAGGGAAGGGCATGCCACATACAGAGAAGGGCACCCCACATACAGAGGAGGGCACGCTACATCCAGGGAAGGGCACCCCACATACAGGGAAGGGCACGCCACATACAGAGGAGGGCACGCTACATCCAGGGAAGGGCATGCCCCATACAGAGGAGGGCACGCTACATCCAGGGAAGGGCACCCCACATACAGGGAAAGGCACGCCACATACAGGGAAGGGCACCCCACATACAGGGAAAGGCATGCCACATACAGGGAAGGGCACGCCACATACAGAGGAGGGCATGCTACATCCAGGGAAGGGCACCCCACATACAGAGGAGGGCATGCTACATCCAGGGAAGGGCATGCCACATACAGAGGAGGGCACCCCACATACAACGGAAGGCACGCTACATCCTGGGAGGGGCACACCACATACAGAGGAGGGCAAGCTACATCCAGGGAAGGGTACACCACATACAGGGAAGGGCACGCCACATACAGAGGAGGGCAGCCCACATACAGGGAAAGGCACGCTACATCCAGGGAAGGGCACCCCACATACAGGGAAGGGCACCCCACATCCAGGGAAGGGCACGCTACATCCAGGGAAGGGCACCCCACATACAGAGAGGGGCACACCGCATATAGGGAAGGGCACACCACATACAGGAAAGGGCACCCCACAGACAGGGAAGGGCACGCCACATGCAGAGGAGGGCACGCCACATACAGAGGAGGGCACGCCACATACAGAGGAGGGCACCCCACATACAGAGAAGGGCACACCACATACAGGGAAGGGCACGCCACATCCTGGGAAGGGCACGCCACATACAGAGGAGGGCACGCTACATACTGAGGAGGG
Organism: Rana kukunoris; assembly: GCA_029574335.1. Classification (NCBI taxonomy): domain Eukaryota; kingdom Metazoa; phylum Chordata; class Amphibia; order Anura; family Ranidae; genus Rana; species Rana kukunoris. Next base: position 136,447 of record JAJQKJ010001590.1, read on the forward strand.
CACTCTACATACAGGGGAGGGCACACTACATCCAGGGAAGGGAACGCCACATACAGGGAAGGGCACGCCACATATAAAGGAGGGCACACTACATACAGGTAAGGGCACGCTACATACAGAGGAAGGGCACGCTACATCCAGGGAAGGGCACGCCACATACAGAGGAGGGCACACCACATACGGGGAAGGGCACCCCACATACAAGGAAGGGCACACCACATACAGGGAAGGGCACCCCACATACAAGGAAGGGCACGCCACATACAGAGAAGGGCATGCTACATCCAGGGAAGGGCACCCCACATACAGGGAAGGGCACGCCACATACAGAGGAGGGCATGCTACATACAGGGAAGGGCATGCCACATACAGAGAAGGGCACCCCACATACAGAGGAGGGCACGCTACATCCAGGGAAGGGCACCCCACATACAGGGAAGGGCACGCCACATACAGAGGAGGGCACGCTACATCCAGGGAAGGGCATGCCACATACAGAGGAGGGCACGCTACATCCAGGGAAGGGCACCCCACATACAGGGAAAGGCACGCCACATACAGGGAAGGGCACGCCACATACAGAGGAGGGCATGCTACATCCAGGGAAGGGCACCCCACATACAGAGGAGGGCATGCTACATCCAGGGAAGGGCATGCCACATACAGAGGAGGGCACCCCACATACAACGGAAGGCACGCTACATCCTGGGAGGGGCACACCACATACAGAGGAGGGCAAGCTACATCCAGGGAAGGGTACACCACATACAGGGAAGGGCACGCCACATACAGAGGAGGGCAGCCCACATACAGGGAAAGGCACGCTACATCCAGGGAAGGGCACCCCACATACAGGGAAGGGCACCCCACATCCATGGAAGGGCACGCTACATCCAGGGAAGGGCACCCCACATACAGAGAGGGGCACACCGCATATAGGGAAGGGCACACCACATACAGAGGAAGCACACGTTGCATCCAGGGAAGGGCACATCACATACAGAGGACTGGAGGGCACGATACATTCAGGGGAGTGCACCCCACATACAGAGGAGGGCACACCACATACAGGGTAAGGCACGCTACTTCCAGGGAAGGGCACCCCACATACAGGGGAGGGCACGCTACATGCAGGGAAGGGCACACCACATACAGGGAAGGGCACGCTACATCCAGGGAAGGGCACCCCACATAAAGAGGAGGGCACACCACATACAGAGGAGGGGGGGTTCTGAAAAGTCCAGTTGAATGTGATGGTGTGGGGCAGGGTTATAACGATTGGGGAGTTAAGTTTGGTGGTGGTGTTACAACAGGGGAGGGGTCTGAGGGGGGGGGGGGTTATACCAGTTGGGGGGTTATGTGTCTAGAAGCTATTTTAAGTGCTGGGAAGTTAAGTGCAAAGGACTCTAGATTGTAAGAGTTGGAGACTTTAGTGTAGAGAAGATATTATATGAACCAGGGGAGGGGGGGGGGGGGTTATGTTTGAAGGAGGGATAATCCTATAACCCTCCTCTACACCTAAACCCCCTCCTCCTTTCCAGCTCCAATAATGCCTCCTCCACACTCAAAACGTGAGTTTTACTGCACCTTTATATCACATATCACATATCTTTAACCTATTTATGTTATTTGAGTCTTTTAAAATCTGCAGCTTTCATAAATCGTGGTGATCCTGCCATGTAGGTTCTTGTTCAGGTGCTTCCTGTTATAGGGTGACAATGCTCTGTCCCTGTCTACCAATTGAGCTCCTGGGTTGTCACACGGGCCTCCAATGGAGTGGTCAGTTCAATGCACATTAGGCAGGCATTGGTCACCATCACTGTTGTCACCATTGGTCTTCATCACAGTGGTCACCATTGGTTTTCATTACGTTGTCACCATTGGTCTTCCTCACAGTAGTCACCATTGGTCACTCACCATTGGTCTTCATCACAGTGGTCACCATTGGTCTTCATCACGTTGTCACCGTTGGTCTTCCTCACAGTAGTCACCATTGGTCACTCACCATTGGTCTTCATCACTGTGGTCACCAATGGTCTTCATCACGTTGTCACCATTGGTCTTCCTCACAGTGGTCACCATTGGTCTTCATCATTTTCTAACCATTGGTCTTCCTCGCAGGGGTCACCATGAGTCACTCACCATTGGTCTTCATCACTGTGGTCACCATTGGTCTTCCTTACAGTGGTCACCATTGGACACTCACCATTGGCCTTCATCACATTGGCCCCCAATGATCTTCATCATGTTGTCACCATTGGTCTTCCTTACAGTGGTCACCATTGGTCACTCATCATTGGTCTTCCTCACATGGGTCATCATTGGTCACTCACCATTGGTCTTCATCACTGTGGTCACCATTGGTCTTCCTCACAGTGGTCACCATTGGTCATTCACCATTGGCCTTCATCACAGTGGTCCCCAATGATCTTCATCACGTTGTCACCATTGGTCTTCCTTACAGTGGTCACTCATCATTGGTCTTCCTCACATGGGTCATCATTGGTCACTCACCATTGGTCTTCAACACTGTGGTCACCATTGGTCTTTATCACTGTGGTCACAATTGGTTTTCCTCACAGTGGTCACCATTGGTCTTCCTTACAGTGGTCACCATTGGTCTTCATCACTGTGGTCACTATTGGTCTTCATCATTGTGGTCACCATTGGTCTTCCTCACAGTTGTCACTATTGGTCATTCACCATTGGTCTTTATCACTGTGGTCACCATTGGTTTTCCTCACAGTGGTCACCGTTGGACACTCACCATTGGCCTTCATCACAGTGGTCCCCAATGATCTTCATCACGTTGTCACCATTGGTCTTCCTTACAGTGGTCACCATTGGTCACTCATCATTGGTCTTCCTCACATGGGTCATCATTGGTCACTCACCTTTGGTCTTCATCACTGTGGTCACCATTGGTCTTCATCACTGTGGTCACCATTGGTTTTCCTCACAGTGGTCACCATTGGACACTCACCATTGGCCTTCATGACAGTGGTCCCCAATGGTCTTCATCACGTTGTCACCATTGGTCTTCCTCACTAGGGTCACCATTGGACTTCATCACAGTGGTCACCATTGGTCTTCCTTACAGTGGTCACCATTGGACACACACCATTGGCCGTCATCACAGTGGTCCCCAATGGTCTTCATCACGTTGTCACCATTGGTCTTCCTCACTAGGGTCACCATTGGTGTTTCTCACAGTGGTCACCATTGGTCTTCAATACGTTGTCACCATTGGTCTTCAATACGTTGTCACCATTGGTCAACATAACAAGTGTCACCATCAGGAAACTCACCCTGAAAAATGGCATGCAAGCCATTGCTGGAGTGCATGTAGACAGGAAGTGGCCACAAAGAGGATGCAGCAGATCAGTGGAAACCCAGTAGGGTTTTAATGTTGTGGGCATAAGCTTAGGTTTTCTGATCAGTGCCATAACTTTCCATAATTACTACCCACGGCCTCCTTTATCATCTTCTCTGATACTGTCACCCTGAAATAAAATAAATAAAAAGCCTTAAACATTATTTGTAACCCTAACATGAAATTAGTTTTTGGAGTGCAAAAAAAAAGTCCAAATTTTTGGTTGTAATTGGCAGTGACACCCCCCTATAACGTGTCGCCGAGGAGCACACAGCGCTGTCATCACCGGTTAAATGACCGCTTCCGAGGCGGCGGGAGAAGGGGAATTGAAGGCGAGTTTTCACGGTGGTTTCTCCGCCACTCAGACGGACGAGGCAGTGACAGCGACAGGTCAGTCACTTTCCCCGGCATAATCTTTTTATACTTTTAGTGTCACTTTAATGACGGAGGGCCAACCAAGCCTTGAAATAAAAGGCTCTTAACTAGCAGCTAGTGGAACGCCGTGGCATGCTGCTGGCTGACTATGAGCATCGCCATGGCAGGCTTCACATTAGCTATGCTCCTCTTGACAAGGATGTGACATGAAATTTTCCAGTTTCAGACACATTAGCCATTTTCAGGAAATAGAGGGAACCGCGCGCTTCTTCTTCCCTCCCTCACTCTACTGACCAAATGGCCCGGACAACACTCTTAAAAGCATGGCGGGTATTAATTTTCTCCCGGCTCTCTGCGAATATCCATATTGATGAAGCGGGGGCCTTTCTTCCGAGGCAGCCCATTAGATAGATCTGATGTGTCAAGATGACTTATTGTCAGCCCCGCTCCTTCTCCTGCCTCGGTTTGTTGTGTCAACAATGCACAATGCGAGAGGATGGAAGGAGCGCCGGATAGCCGATGGGAACGCCTTCGCCGTCTGAGACTTTTATCGGTAATTCCACCCAAAATTGAGATTTTGGAGTGGTTGATGATGGATAGGATCGCTTACTGGCTTCCGAAATCTCAAGCCTTCCTCAAACTTTTTACCCCAGAGGAACCCTTAACCACTTGCCGCCCGCCAATTGCAGATTGACGTCGGCAAAGTGGTTTCAATATCCTGACTGGACGTCATATGACGTCTTCAGGATATTGAGCCGCTGCGCGCCCCCTCAGTCCGACACCCCGCAACACCGATCTAGGTAAAGAGTCTCCGTCGGTGACTCTTTACCACGTGGTCAGCTGTGTCCAATCACGATGTAAACAGGAAAAGCCGGTAATAGGCTTTTCCTCACTCGCGTCTCTCAGACGCGAGTAGAGGAGAGCCAATCGGCTGCTCGTCTGACAGGGGGGTTTGTGCTGATCGATTATCAGCACAGCCCCCCCGAGGATGCCCACACTGGACCACCAGGGATGCCACTAGACCACCAGGGATGACAATTCAAAACACAGGTATGCCACCCTAGACCACCAGGGATGACAATGACAGAAATAATGGATGCCAATCATTGCCCGCAATGGATGCCAATCAGTGCCCACAATGGGCATCACTGATTGGCAGGCATTGTTTGGCACTAATTGGCATCCATTAGTACAACATACATTAGTGCCACATAAGTGCCCATCCATGCCGCCTATGAGTGCCCATCCATACCTCCTATCAGTGCACATCCATGCCGCCTATCAGTGCCCATCCGTGCTGCCTATCTGTGCCCATCCATATCGCCTATCCATGCCCATCCATGCCGCCTATCCGTGCCCATCCGCGTCGCCTATCCGTGCCTATCCGTGTCGCCTATCCGTGCCTATCCGTTTCGCCTATCCGTGCCGCCCATCCGCGCCGCCTATCAGTTCCGCATATTAATGCCCATCATCAGTGCCTATCAATGCCACCACATCCGTGCCACCTCATTGGTGCCCATCAGTGCCGCCTTATCAGTGCCCGTCAGTGCAGTACCATCAGTGTCCATCAGTAAAGGAGAAAACGTACCTATTTACAATGTTTTATAACAGAAACAACAACAAAAAAGTTTTTTTTTGCAGATATTTTGTCATTTTGGATATTTTCATTCTCCAATAAACTTTACTTGGAGCCAGGCATGTACTGGCCATCAGGACTACCAGAAGTTTCCCGGTGGGCCGATGGCTCAGTGGGCCGGTTCCAGTGACAGCCAGTGGCATCGCTAAGGGGGTAGCTTTTAGGGCTTTAGCCCGGAATCTGCGGCCCATAGCGCCGAGTCCCAAGGGTCCCCAACCACAGGCCCATGGCCCACCACCAGGCCATGGCCTCTCTTCAGCTGTGCTGCAGGCAGCACGGGAGAGATGGAGAGCGGGCAGGCAGCAATGTTCCGGCCTCACTGTGCAGTCGTGGGCAGCAGAGAGATTACATCATCTCTCACTGCTCGCCCTATCTCTGGGGACTCTGAGGTAAGGTGGGGCTCTCTGGAGACCCTAATGTAGGGGGGAGGCTCTCTGGGGACCCTGAAGTATAGATTATATACTGTTTTTGTGCGTATAAACAAAATTCAAGTGGGCCGGTCTGGATGGAGTCCATGGCCAAATTTTTGTCCCAGTCCAGGCTTGTTTGGAGCCCATGTGAGGTGCAGCTGTTTCCTATTTTGACAAATAGTTTTCAGGTCTCAGGGAACCCCTGGTAAGTTTAGTCTATTGATGGGAGCGCAAACAAATAGAAATATTCTAAAAAAAAAAAAACATCAATTGCAGACTCATTGTGCCATCAAACGCAGCCACTGTGCTCATCAAACGCAGCCACTGTGCTACATCAATTTCAGCCACTGTGCTCATCAAACGCTGCCACTGTGCCATCAAACGCAGCCACTGTGCTACATCAATTTCAGCCACTGTGCTCATCAAACGCTGCCACTGTGCCATCAAACGCAGCCACTGTGCTCATCAAACACTGCCACTGTGCCATCAAACGCAGCCACTGTGCTACATCAATTTCAGCCACTGTGCTCATCAAACGCTGCCACTGTGCCATCAAACGCTGCCACTGTGCTCATCAATTGCAGCCACTGTGCTCATCAAATGCTGCCACTGTGCCATACAATGCTCCCAATGCTGCCACTGTGTAATCAAATGCTCCTACTGTGCCATCCAATGCTGCCACTGTGCCATACAATGCTCCCAATGTGCCATCCAATGTTGCCACTGTGCCATCAAATGCTGTCACTGTGCCATCAAATCCTCCCACTGTGCTATCCAATGCTCCCACTGTGCTATCCAATGCTCCCACTGTGCTATCCAATGCTGCCAATGCTGCCACTGTGCCATCAAATCCTCCCACTGTGGCATCCAATGCTGCCACTGTGATTCCCCTGCCTGCCATCTGCCCGGCACATACCCTGTCTCGGTGGGGCAGCGGGTGACGGCGAGTGGTGTCTTCCATGCTTCTTCTCCCCTCCATGTGTCTTTTCCCGTCTTCCTCTCCTCCCGTCCTCTCCTTATAATTGGACGCCTGATAGGCACCTGACATTTCAGCCAATCAGGTGACCGGTAACAGACTCAGCAACCTGATTGGCTGAGAGGCGGGTCAATGTTAACAAAGCAAATTCCTTTGTTTTGCTAACATTGACCTGAGTGAGAAGGAACGCACAGCGTTGCGCCCACTTCTCACTTTTTTGGACACCTATTAGACCCAATCAGGCGCTTCCAAAAAACACCCCCACCGCTGTAATTCAGGTGCCCGGTGAGCGAAAAGGGGCCGGACACCTGAATAGGGGGAGTCAGCGGCGACCATAAATAGAGTCATGCAATGCATAAATCTATGTTTGGGGATTAGAGAGTGACAGGAGAGGGGGGGGCGCTCCTGCGCCCTTATGGAAGCACCGTCACTGGTCATTGGTTAAATGTCCATTACATTGGTGGTGGTAAGTGGGAAGAATGCCCCAATCCCAGAATGACACCCTTTCAGCCATGACGCTGGCTCTGCCAAGTGGCATTGGACCTGGAACAATGCAGGCATTATCATATGAAAGGTCAATTTGTCACAGCTCAAGAAACTCCTATCCACCACTGGAGGAACCCGAGGGATCTACGGAACCCTGTTTGACAATGGTTGCCAGGTGTCAAACTGGTGGCCCTCCAGCTGTTGCAGGAACTACCAGTCCCATCATGCCTCTGCCTGTGGGAGTTAGGGTTTTACCAGTCAGCCTTGCAATGCCTCATGGGAATTGTAGTTCCGCAACAGCAGGGGGGCCACCAGTTTGACACCTGTGACTGGGTGACAGCTGGGACACCCGTCCTCTGGATTTCCTGGCTTTGCCTCCACCCTGTCCGGTGGTCAAGAGTTGAGTTAGGGAATCTGAGTCCTACTGGTGTTATCTTTATAAGGCAAATTTGAGTTGTCAAATGTAAGAATAGCTCAGGTTGGGTAAGTCGGGGGGCAGAGCTGGGAAGAAATTCGCACCACTGGGATCTCCAAATAATAAGAGTTTAAGACATGAAGGTGAGGAGAGGAAAAAGAAGGTGGGCCAGATTCTCGTATCTGGCCGTAAATGACAGCGGGGCGTAGCGTATCGCATTTACGCTACACCCCCGCAAGTTTGGACGCAAGTGGCGTATTCTCAAAGCACTTGCTCCGTAATTTGCGGCGGCGTAGTGTAAATGGCCCGGTGTATCCCGGCGTAATTCAAATTGGCAATGTAGGTGGCGTCTTGTATTTAAATTAAGCGCGCCCCCGCGCCGAACGAACTGCGCATGCGCCGGCCGTAAACGTAGCCCAGTGCGCATGCTTCAAATCACGCGGCAAAAAGTCAATGAAACCGACGTGAACGTCACTTACGCAAAGCCCTATTCGAGAACGAGTTACGCAAACAACGTAAACGATGGAAAAACACGACGCTGAACCCGACGTCCATACTTAACATGGCGTACGCCGAAACCTACGCAAGGTTACCCCTCATATAGCAGGGGTAACCTTACGCTTATGGAAACGATGTAAACTATGACGACGCGCCGCAAATACGTTCGGGAATACGCGTATCTAGCTCATTTGATAATTCAACGCAGAAATCGACGGAAACGCCACCTAGCGGCCAGCGTAACATTGCAACTTAGATACGAAGGTGTAAGTGACTTACGCCAGTCGTATCTACGCCAAATCTATGCGTAACTGATTCTAAGAATCAGTCGCATAGATACACCGCCTCAGAAACAGTGATACGACGGCGTATCTCTTCTGAGAATCTGGCCCGGTAAGGAGAGGAAGGGAAGGGAACGAAGAGTAAAAGGAAATAAAAGAAAGGTGAGGCAGGAAGAGAATGTAATGGGAAGGAAGCAAAACAAAGAACAGACAGGAGACAAGAGGAAGGGAATGTAAAAAAGGAGGAGAGGAAAAGAAGAGAGAGAAGAGGAGAAGAATAAAACAGGAGTGAAAAGTGGTGAAGGACATGAGAAAAAAAAGGAAATTATAAAATTTGAGAAGAGCAAAGGAAATGAGAGAGGGGGAGAAGAGAGAAAGAAATAAGAGAAGGGAAGGTGAGCGGACTGAAAGAACAAGTGCAAGAGGAGAGGAAGAAAAGAGTCAGGAAAGGAAAATAAGGGGAGATGGAAGGACAAAAGAGGAGAGGATAGAAAAAAAAAAAGTAAAATAGAGAGAAAGGTAAGTGGAAGTCACGAGAAAAAAAAGAGGAGAAAAGGAAGGAAGGGAATGAAAAGAAGAGGAGAGAACAGGAAGTGGGAAGGGAAGGGAAAGGACAGAAAAGGAGAAGAGAGGAATGAAAAAAGAGGAAAGAAGGGAAACTAGAAAGCAGGAGTAAAATAAAAAGAAGAAAAAAGAGTGGAAAGGAAGGGAAGGGAAGAGGAAATGAAACGAGAAGAGGAGGGGGGAGAAATAACAGGAAAGAAATGTAAGTGAGGGAGGAAAAGAAAGGAAAGAAAAGGAAGAGGGGGAGTGGAGAAGAAATAAGAACATTTTGTGAAGAGACTAGAGAAAAGGGGAAGAGGAGAAAAAAAGGAGAGGAGAGGAGGGTCCGGATTTGAAAAGAAAGAAGAAAGGCAGGTGAAGCAACAAGCAAAGAGAAGAGGAGAAAGCAGGAAAGGTGAGGAGGGAAAAGTACTGGGGAAGAGGATAAGGAAGAAATGGAAGTGAAGGGACTAAAAAAGAGGAGAGGAGAAGGAGGAAAAGGAGAAGAGGATAAGGGATGGGATGAGAGGAGATGAGAAAAAAGAGCTGGAGTGGAGACAAAAGGACGGGATGACAGAAGAGAAGGGGAATGGGCATAATGAGAGAGGAGGAGAAGAAAGAAAAGGAGAAGAGGAAAATAAACTGGATTAGAGGGGAGGAGAAAGAAGAAAAGGAGAGGAGAAGTGGGGATGGGATGGAAGGATAGGAGAAGAAAGAAAAGGAGAGGAGGAAAAGGCATGGGATGAGAGGAGAGGGGAAGGAAGAAAAGGAGAAGGAGAGAAGGGGTGGGCTGGGAGAGGAGAAGGGACAAAATGAGAGGATATGAAAAGGAAAAAAGGAGAGACGATAAAGGATGAGAAGAGAGAAGAAGGAGGAAATGGAAAGGAAGAGAAGGGATGGGATTAGAGGAGAGGAGAAGGAAGAAAAGGAGAGGAGGAGAAGGGATGGGATGAAAGGAGAGGAGAAGGAAATAAAGGAGAGGAGGAAAAGGGACAAGATGAGAGAAGCGGAGAAAGAAGAAAAGGAGAGGAAGAGAAGAGATAGGATGAGAGGAGAGGAGAAGGAAGAAAAGGATGAGAGGAGAGGAGAAGGAAGAAAAGGAGAGGAGGAGAAGGGATGGGATGAGAGGAGAAGAGAAGGAAGAAAAGGAGAGGAGGAGAAGGGATGAGAGGAGAGGAGAAGGAAGAAAAGGAGAGGAGGAGAAGGGATGAGAGGAGAGGAGAAGGGAGAAAATGAGAGGAGGAGAAGGGATGGGATGACAGGACAGTAGAGGGAAGAAAAGAAGATGAAAAGGTACAGGATAAAAGGAGAGGAGGAAGAAGAAAAGGAGAGGAGGGGAAGGTAAAGGATGAGAGTGGAGAAGAAGGAAGTAAAGGAGAGGAGGAGAAGGTAAAGGATGAGAGAAGAGGAGAAGGAAGGAAAGGAGAGGGGGAGAAGGGATGGGATGAGAGGAGAGGAGAAGGAAGAAAAGGAGAGGAGGAGAAGGGATGGGATGAGAGGAGAGGAGAAGGAAGTAAAGGAGAGGAGGAGAAGGGATGGGATGAGAGGAGAGCAGAAGGAAGAAAAGGAGAGGGGGAGAAGGGATGGGATGAGAGTGGAGAAGAAGGAAGAAAAGGAGAGGAGGAGAAGGGATGGAATGAGAGGAGAGGAGAAGGAAGAAAAGGAGAGGAGGAGAAGGGATGGGATGAGAGGAGAGGAGAAGGAAGAAAAGGAGAGGATGAGAAGGGATGAGAGGAGAGGAGAAGGAAGAAAAGGAGAGGAGGAGAAGGGATGAGAGGAGAGGAGAAGGGAGAAAATGAGAGGAGGAGAAGGGATGGGATGACATGACAGTAGAGGGAAGAAAAGAAGATGAAAAGGTACAGGATAAAAGGAGAGGAGGAAGAAGAAAAGGAGAGGAGGGGAAGGTAAAGGATGAGAGTGGAGAAGAAGGAAGTAAAGGAGAGGAGGAGAAGGTAAAGGATGAGAGGAGAGGAGAAGGAAGAAAAGGAGAGGAGGAGAAGGGATGGGATGAGAGGAGAGGAGAAGGAAGAAAAGGAGAGGAGGAGAAGGGATGGGATGAGAGGAGAGGAGAAGGAAGAAAAGGAGAGGAGGAGAAGGGATGGGATGAGAGAAGAGGAGAAGGAAGAAAAGGAAAGGAGGAGAAGGGATGGGATGAGAGGAGAGGAGAAGGAAGAAAAGGAGAGGAGGAGAAGGGATGGGATGAGAGGAGAGCAGAAGGAAGAAAAGGAGAGGGGGAGAAGGGATGGGATGAGAGGAGAGGAGAAGGAGAAAAGAAGAAGAAGGGATGAGAGGAGGAGAAGGGAGAGGAGGAGAATGGGATGAGAGGAGAGGAGAAGGAAGAAAAGGAGAGGAGGAGAAGGGATGGATGGGATGATGAGAGGAGAGGAGAAGGAAGAAAAGGAGAGGAGGAGAAGGGATGGGATGAGAGGAGAGGAGAAGGAAGAAAAGGAGAGGAGGAGAAGGGATGGGATGAGAGGAGAGGAGAAGGAAGAAAAGGAGAGGAGGAGAAGGGATGGGATGAGAGGAGAGGAGAAGGAAGAAAAGGAGAGGAGGAGAAGGGATGGGATGAGAGGAGAGGAGAAGGAAGAAAAGGAGAGGAGGAGAAGGGATGGGATGAGAGGAGAGGAGAAGGAAGAAAAGGAGAGGAGGAGAATGGATGGGATGAGAGGAGAGGAGAAGGAAGAAAAGGAGAGGAGGAGAAGGTAATGGATGAGAGGAGAGGAGAAGGAAGAAAAGGAGAGGAGGAGAAGGGATGGGATGAGAGGAGAGGAGAAGGAAGAAAAGGAGAGGAGGAGAATGGATGGGATGAGAGGAGAGGAGAAGGAAGAAAAGGAGAGGAGGAGAAGGTAAAGGATGAGAGGAGAGGAGAAGGAAGAAAAGGAGAGGAGGAGAAGGGATGGGATGAGAGGAGAGGAGAAGAAAGAAAAGGAGGGAGGAGAAGGTATGGGATGAGAGGAGAGGAGAAGGAAGAAAATGAGAGGAGGAGAAGGGATGGGATGAGAGGAGAGGAGAAGGAAGAAAAGGAGAGGAGGAGAAGGGATGGGATGAGAGGAGAGGAGAAGAAAGAAAAGGAGAGGAGGAGAAGGGATGGGATGAGAGGAGAGGAGAAGGAAGAAAAGGAGAGGAGGAGAAGGGATGGGATGAGAGGAGAGGAGAAGGAAGAAAAGAGAGGAGGAGAAGGGATGGGATGAGAGGAGAGGAGAAGGAAGAAAAGGAGAGGAGGAGTGGAGAAGAGGATGGGATGAGAGGAGAGGAGAAGGAAGAAAAGAAGAGGGGGAGAAGGTATGGGATGAGAGGAGATGAGAGGAGGAGAAGGGATGGGATGAGGAGAGAGAAGGAGAAGGAGAGGAGGAGAAGGAGATGGAGATGGGATGAGAGAGAGGAGAAGGAAGAAAAGGAGAGGAGGAGAAGGGATGGGATGAGAGGAGAGGAGAAGAAGAAGGGAGGAGGAGAGGAGGAGATGATGAGAGGAGAGGAGAAGGAAGAAAAGGAGAGGAGGAGAAGGATGGAGAGAGAGAAGAAGAAAAGGAGAGGAGGAGAAGGAGATGGGATGAGAGAGAGAGGAGAAGAGAAGAAAGGGAGAGGAGGATGATGGGAGAGGAGAAGGATGGGATGAGAGAGAGGAGAAGAAAAGGAGAGGAGGAGAAGGGATGGGAGAGAGGAGATGGGAGAGAGGAGGGAGAAGGAAAAGGATGGGATGAGAGGAGAGGAGAAGGAGATGAGAGAGAGAAGGTGGAGGGATGAGAGGAGAAGAAGGAAGAAAATGATGGGATGAGAGGAGAGGAGAAGGAAGAAAAGGAGAGAGGAGAAGTGGGATGAGAGGAGAGAGAGAAAGGAGGGGAGGAGAAGGGATGGGATGAGAGGAGAGGAGAAGGAAGAAGGAGAGGAGGAGAAGGATGGGATGAGAGAGGAGAGGAGAAGGAAGAAAAGGAGAGGAGGAGAAGGGATGGGATGAGAGGAGAGGAGAAGAGAAAATGGGATGAGAGGAGAAGAAAGAAAAGGAGAGGAGGAGAAGGGATGGGATGAGAGGAGAGGAGAAGGAAGAAAATGAGTGGAGGAGAAGGGATGGGATGAGAGGAGAGGAGAAGGAAGAAAAGGAGAGGAGGAGAAGGGATGGGATGAGAGCAGAGGAGAAGAAAGAAAAGGAGAGGAGGAGAAGGGATGGGATGAGAGCAGAGGAGAAGAAAGAAAAGGAGAGGAGGAGAAGGGATGGGATGAGAGGAGAGGAGAAGAAAGAAAAGGAGTGGAGGAGAAGGGATGGGATGAGAGAGAGAGGAGAAGGAAGAAGGATGAGAGGAGGAGAAGGAGATGGGATGAGAGGAGAGGAGAAGGAAGAAAATGAGAGGAGGAGAAGGGTGGGATGAGAGGAGAGGAGAAGGAAGAAAAGGAGAGGAGGAGATGGGATGGAGAGAGAAGGAAGAAAATACGAGGAGGAGAAGGGATGGGATGAGAGGAGAGGAGAAGGAAGAAAAGGAGAGGAGGAGAAGGGATGGGATGAGAGGAGAGGAGAAGGAAGAAAATGAGAGGAGGAGAAGGGATGGGATGAGAGGAGAGGAGAAGGAAGAAAGGGAGAGGAGAAGAAGGGATGGGATGAGAGGAGAGGAGAAGGAAGAAAAGGAGGGGAGGAGAAGGGATGGGATGAGAGGAGAGGAGAAGGAGAAGGGAGAGGAGGAGAAGGGATGGGATGAGAGGAGAGGAGAAGAAAGAAAAGGAGGGGAGGAGAAGGGATGGAATGAGAGGAGAGGAGATGGAAGAAAAGGATGGGGAGGAGAAGGGACGGGATGAGCGGAGAGGAGAATGAAGAAAAGGAGAGGAGGAGAAGGGATGGGATGAGAGGAGAGGAGAAGAAAGAAAAGGAGGGGAGGAGAAGGGATGGAATGAGAGGAGAGGAGAAGGAAGAAAAGGAGGGGAGGAGAAGGGATGGGATGAGAGGAGAGGAGAAGGAAGAAAAGGAGAGGAGGAGAAGGGATGGGATGAGAGGAGAGGAGAAGGAAGAAAAGGAGAGGAGGAGAAGGGATGGGATGAGAGGAGAAGAGGAGGAAGAAAAGGAGAGGAGGAGAAGGGATGGGATGAGAGCAGAGGAGAAGAAAGAAAAGGAGAGGAGGAGAAGGGATGGGATGAGAGGAGAGGAGAAGGAAGAAAAGGAGGGGAGGAGAAGGGATGGGATGAGAGGAGAGGAGAAGGAAGAAAAGGAGAGGAGGAGAAGGGATGGGATGAGAGGAGAGGAGAAGGAAGAAAAGGAGGGGAGGAGAAGGGATGGGATGAGAGGAGAGGAGAAGGAAGAAAAGGAGTGGAGAATGGATGGTATGACAGGACAGTAGAGGGAAGAAAAGAAGATGAAGAGGTACAGGATGAAAGGAGAGGAGGAAGAAGAAAAGGAGAGGAGGGGAAGGGACAGGAGGAGAGGAGAATGATGAAAAAAGAGATGAGAAAAAAGGGAGCAGAAAGTTAGAATAACTGTGTGGAGAAAACACAAACCCCAAACTGACAAATACTGTTGCCCTTATATCTCCCAACTTATTTCTTTTTTTCCCCATTTATATTTAAAAGGTGTCAAACCTGAGTTGGGTTTAGGAACGCGGCAACACACCAACTTTATCCGGAAAACAATTTGTTGGGATAAAGAGTGGAGATAATTTGTCGGAGAGCGTGTAGCAGCACTACGACTCTTTTCATGCAGAACGCCTCGGGTGTAAATATATATTTATCTCGGGGTCGTCTTATTATCAGCACACTTCACATACAAAGCTGTCTTCCTGCTGGAAATACAATCCTTCCATAGACTCCAATTATCACACCTTCACAAGACGTCTCTGCGAGTTCTGTTCCTGCGCACATTGCCTCTCGCTGTGTACCGCACTCACACTGCAATCTACCCTCCGCTCTAATATATATACTGTATAAAGTAGTATATCTCTCAGTGTCATTCCAACTAATTCTTCTCATGTGACAGTAGGCAGGTTAAATTCCCTGGTTGCATCAGAAAGAAGATACGTCGGCGTATCTCGAGATACGCCGCGTAACTTCTAAAATGCACCGGCGCATCTTTTTTCTGTATTCAGAAAACAAGATACGCCGGAATTTTGGTTAGATACGAGCGGTGTAAGTCTCATACGCCGTCGTATCTTAGTTGCATATTTACACTGGCCGCTAGGTGGCGCTTCCGTCGATTTACGCGTCGAATATGCAAATGAGCTAGATACGCCGATTCACAAACTTACTTGCGCCCGGTCATCGTATTTTACGTCGTTTGCGTAAGCGTAAGTCCGGCGTAAAGTTACCCCTGCTATATGAGGCGTACGTAATGTTAAGTAAGGACGTCGGAACAGCGTAGAATTTTCTGTTGTTTGCGTCATTCGTTCGCGAATAGGGCTTTGCGTAAGTTACGTTCACGTTTGTTGATCGGAGGACCCGACTTGGGGTGTAGTGCTTTATTTTCTCACATGAGTATAGCGGCGTGATTCCTTGCGTGCATTTTTGGGTGAGGCAGAGGGTCTTTAATGTCACCCGGTCCTTTACGGCTAGCCAGTGGAGGGTCCTCATGGCCGTGGAGATTGGTTGGCACGTTTTTTTACCCGCTACCAGTCTGGCTGCCGTGTTCTGGACCACTTGTAGACGTGCCATCTGGTATTTCGGTAGTCCTAAGTAGAGGGAGTTTGCGTAGTCGAGTTTGGAATTTTTTAAAATCAAATAGGGTTTTATTAAAGAACAGCAAAAACAAAAAAAACACACAAGTAACATGAAAAAATGCAGTACAGAACATTCAAGCAAGGTGCAATTCGATCTTCCAACATCAAAATCCCAAATACATAGGAGACGCTTTACCACTAGGCCATCTCATGCAGCATTTCAGATGATATGCCCCACATCTTTGGGTTACAACTAGCCAACCCCAAACAAGTACAATGCCCACCCCACCACCGGTTACTAACCTGCGACCGGCATCACCACTGCCCCCCTTAACCCCATGTCCTCTTCCCTCCTCTTATAGAAACAAGCGGCCCATGATTAAATCAACCGGAGCTAACCCAGGAACATTCAACCAGCATGCCCAAATACTTTCAAATTTCCTCGCACTCCCCCTGTGCTGATAGATGTATTTCTCCAATCTAATAGTATCACCCATTTGGTTAATCCATTCCCGCACCGTAGGGGGGTCCTCTGACTTCCAATGCCGCAGAATGAGTTTCCGAGCCTGGAAGAGGGCCCTCGATATCCCTATCCTAGCAGGCTCCTCCCCCGGGGTGGTGCCCAAAATACCCAGTAAGCACGATTTTGGGTGCGCCTCCAGCTGAACCATAAATACCCGGTTAATTGTGTCCACCACCTCCCTCCAATAAAGGTGCAACTTGGGACACCTCCACAGCATGTGGATCAGGTCCCCGTGGTCCCTCTTGCACCTGGTACAGGCAGGATCCTCCCGCACTCCCATTCTCACCAACCTAACTGGTGTGTAGTGTACATGTAACAAAATGTAGAGCTGGGACAGTCGTTGAGCCACGTTCAAGGAACCCTCCCACTGGTCTTCCTCAAAAGCCCCTATGTCCCTTTCCCACTTGGATATAATCCCTGCAGTACTATCGGGAAGGAATTTGGTGAGGAGCATAGAATAGCAGCCTGAAATGAACCCTTTAAATGTGGTCACTTCTACCATGTAGTTAAAGATGGGGGTAGGATCAAGACTCCAGGTATCCCCATTCGACTGGGCCCTCACTGCATGTTGGAGCTGGAAATAGTAAAATCGCATAGATACAGGTAGATTAAATTCCGCCTGTAAAGCAGAAAAGGTACGCAACTTTCCATCTCTAAATATTTGTTTCATATGTATAATGCCGTACTTCTGCCATTTTGGACCATATTGTAAGCTTTCCAGCTGTACATATCGTCCATTCCCCCAGATGGGACTAAATCTAGTGAAACCCTCCACCTGCTGCAGCTCCCTGACTTTATTCCACACCTTCTGCATCAGATTGTAGGTGGGAAATTGGATTTAGCAAATCTCAACGCCTCCAGGCCCTCCACCGCCTCCCCCCCTGTCACCGTCCTAAAAAGATGCGCTACCGGGTCTTGCAAGTTAAGTACCTGGGTGTCTAGAGGCCTCAATAATCTCGCTATGTGTTGCAATTGGGAGGCCACATAATACAGCCATGGATTAGGGAGAGCAAGCCCACCCGCATCCTTTGGGCGATGTAATTGTTCAAGTTTTACCCGAGCAGTGGAGTTCAGCCAAATAAGGGACCTAAAAATGGAATTAATGATCCTAAATTTTTTTAGGGGAACCACCATGGGGGAGTTGTGAAGTATATATAAAAGTTGGGGCATCAAGATCATCTTGATCAAATTTATCCTACCCACAGGGGACATTTTTAATTTTGACCACACCTTCACCCGGTCTCTGCAACGGTTCAGTAAAGGGGATAGATTTAGTCTGACATAGTCTAAAGGGTTGGGGGTAACCTGCACTCCTAAATACCTCAATTCCCCAGACACAGGAATGTCCAATAAAGTCGCTTCCTTAGGATCAGGCGTGCCATCCACAAGCAGAAGGGAGGACTTGGACCAATTGATTACCAGACCTGAGTAGTAACCAAACGTCCGAATCACCTCCATAGCCTCCCGTAGGGACGCTTTTCTTGCAATCCTCCTTACTGAAAGCCCCTGATAATATCGTTGGCACGAACACAGGCTGCCAACGGTTCTATGGCTAGGGCGAACAGTAAGGGCGATAAGGGGCAGCCCTGTCTGGTACCCCTATGAAGTGGAAAGCACTGAGATACCCTCCCAGACTCTCTAATAGCCGCTGTTGGGGAGCTATATAATAACTGTACCCATGCTATAAAATTTGGCCCAAACCCAAACTTGTGCAGTGTGGCCCACAAATATGCCCATTCAATACTATCAAAGGCCTTGTGTGCATCCAGTGATAGCACAGCCCTGTCCCCCATATTATCAGAGACAGATTGTAAATTGACAAACAAGCGGCGTAAATTAATAGCCGTGGATTTCTGAGGCATGAACCCTGCCTGGTCGGAGTGAATTATGGAAGAGATAGCTTTATTAAGTCGCAAGGCTAGGACCTTGGCCAATATTTTCACATCCGTCTGGAGAAGGGAGATCGGTCTGTACGAACCTGGATCCAAGGGATCCTTACCCGGTTTTAGTAGCAGTACTATAATGGCCTTAGACATGGATGGGGGAAGCCTCCCCTTATCCTTAGCGTCATTAAACACCCCCAATAGTTTAGGTAGTAGCTGTTCCCCATAGTTCTTATACACCTCTATGGGCAACCCGTCCTCCCCTGGTGCCTTGGTGTTGGGGAACAAACCAGTTGCAGTTTGCAGCTCTTCCAAAGACAGAGGGGCTTCCAGTTGTTGTCTATCCAGAGCTGTCAGGGTAGGTAACTCTATTTTGTCAAGGTACTCCTGTAGGGAGGCCTCTGTGTAGTTTTTGTGGGAGCAATATAAATTTGAATAAAAGGAGCTAAGAATCTTCATTATGTCATCTGGAGAGTTAGTTATCTTGCCATCAGGCGCCCGCAGGGCACCAATAGATGGCGACGTCTGCTGAGCACGGGAGATTTTTGCCAGGAGGCGACCAGTATGCTCCCCCTCCTCATAGAAGGCGAGTTTGCTGAAGAAGCGCTTACGCTCAGCCGCCGAAGAGGCGAGCCGATGTAGCGCATCCTGCGCCGCCACCCACGCATCCCTACTTGCTTCGCTAGGATCCGCCACAAACTTAGCCTCCAAGTCATGGACCAAACGCTCCACCCCCTCACTCAGTGCATTCGACTCCTTTTTGAAACTGTTAATTTCTCTAATGAACAGCCCTCTAAGAAAGGCCTTGAATGTGTCCCATCCCACCCCTACATCCGGGTAATCTGCCTGCACCCCCCAGAAGTCAACTATATCCTGCAGCAACTGAGATGGCGTTGGTAGAAGATTAAGCCAAAAGGCATTAAGCTTCCACGGAGCCCTAAGTAGCGCCGAAGGGGGGCACACCTCCAGGTCCACGATTAACGGTGAATGATCCGAGATTCCCCTTGGGGCATAAGTGATACCCACCACCGATCGGACCCCGGGCTCCGAACATAAACACAGGTCAATACGTGAAAGGGACATATGTGATTTCGAAAAGCATGAAAATTGACATTGTCCAGGGTTCCTGACCCTCCACAAATCTACCCATCCCACCTCCTCAATCAGCTTTCTCAGGGGCGTGCGGCAGGCACCTCTCCCCGACGACACTGGCGGATGCTTGTCAACCAATGGATCCAAGTAACAGTTAAAGTCACCCAAAATATACACTGGCACCTCCGGGCGGTCCACCAGATAGTCCAAGACTGCTCTCAGAACCCGATGGCCGTACGGAGGTGGGACATATACAAAAACAAGTATGCATTTCAACGCAAACAATTGACAGTACAGAATGATATACCCCCCCTCACAGTCCACCACACTATCCAGTTCCTGGTAGTCCAGTGAGTTATGTATCAGCACGCTCACACCTCTGGAAAAGGAGGTGTGAGTGGAGTGATAGGCCTTACCCACCCACCTAAAGTTGAGGCATGCCAGAGTATCGGGGGTAAGGTGAGTCTCCTGCAAAGAGCATATGGCCGGTAGATACTTCCTCAGAGAGGTGGAAACCATTGTGCGCTTAAGAGGATCACCTAGGCCCCTAACATTCCATGACACCACCTTAAGCACATTCAACCCTCCCGCCATAACAGACTCTCATCTTGGCAATGGCAACATATCACATTCCAGTGCAACTCATAGCGTGAACCACCTCCCCCCTCCCACTCCCAAAAAATCTGTAACCGCTGCCTTGCGTTCATCGTCGAAGTCTGTAAGTGACGTAAGTACTGTACCATACTGCATAATCTGGTCAAAACTTTCTGAACCTCCGAGTGCAACGGCACTCTAACATTGCCCAGAGCAATCCCCCTACTTGAAACCTCAAGCACACTTCCAGGCTGAGTCATGGCCCCGGACGCCTCCGCGATCCCACCGGCCTGTAGTGGAGGGTCACATATAGGGAAACATTCCTCGGGCGTGAATATAGGACAACAGGTCCTCCACACCGCTGGCCTCACAACCACCAGTCGGGAAAGTTGATCAAAACGAACAGGTTGAATCAAGAATTTAGATAACATTCCGTCACGGTCTCACTCACTCTCTCCGTGGGGGGACGAAGAGCAACAAATCAGCTTGTGTTCCCGGCTAAACTGAAACTTCCTGCTCCCAGGCCATGTCAGTCTCCTTCTGCCTCCCTCCGTCCAGCCGGGCGAAACGCGTTTTCATTCACATCCAGCCAGGCCGACGCATCGGCTGCCTGCTCAAAAAAGTGGGCTTGGCCCCTGGCTATAATTCTGAGTCGGGCAGGATATAACATAGCGTATGGGGCTTGCAACTGCTGCAGTCTTTTCTTGACCTCTGTGAACCGGGCCCTGCATTTCTGTACATCCGAGGAAAAATCAGGGTAAAAAGAAATACGCGCTCCATTAAATCTTATGTTTTGCTTTTCTCTGGCAAGCTGCAGAATGATCTCCCTGTCTCTATAGTGTAATAGGCGGGCAAGGATAGGACGAGGGGGATGCCCCGGGGGAAGGGGGCGCAGCAGCACCCTATGAGCCCTCTCCACAGCATACAGGGGTGTAAATACTTCCTTCCCAAACACCTCCGGCAGCCATTTTTCAATAAACTCGGTGGGGTCTCTACCCTCTGTTTTTTCCGGGAGACCTACTATTCTCACGTTATTCCTTCTCATCCTGTTCTCAAGGTCATCTGCGCGCTGATCCACCGCAGCCACCATCCTGGTATTATGTTGGGTGTCTCTTATCAGAGGCGGCAGTTTATCCTCCACATCACTAATTCTGCTTTCAGCTGCAGTGGTCCGTTCTCTAATCTTTTGGATGTCCTGCCTAATTAAAGACACTTTCTCCTCCAGCCCACCAAAACGTTTTTGCAGGGTGTCAACAGAGGCAGTGCACTTGGTAACAGCTTTCAAAATCGCAGCCAGGGTAGGCTGCACAGTCTCCTCCTCCTCACTGTTTTCCTCTGCTTCCTCAGCCTGTGTTGGTATGGGGCTGCTAGCTGTGTCACCCAGAATGCCTTCCTCCACAGATCCCTGTGCTGATGGTTCCCCCTCCTCTAGGCGCAGGGTGCCTGCTAGTTTCTGGGCATAAAAACGAATGTCCTTTGTCAGGAGGTCACCGCTGGCATGCTTGGGCGTTTTAGGAGGTTTACTCACTGTGTCCTTCTTCTCAGCGCCGCGCTGTCCACGCTGCTGTGGCATCGCGACGGCGCCATCTTGGATTTCTGTACGGTCTCCCCCTTCTTTGGTCTTTCCCCGCAGTTCCATCATGGCTACAGCCCAGGTAAGCGGCTTAATTTGTTCCCCGTGTGATCCGGAGTCTGCCACTATCCTCAAATCAGCGGGATGCTGCCGGGAACAGGATCAGATCAAGGTAACAGGCGGGAGCTCTGTGAGAAAGCAACTACTCACATGCCGATCCAGGCCACGCCCCCCGAGTTTGGAATTTATTAGTGTTCCAACTATTACTGCTGTGTCTTCTTTCGGGATGAAGAGGATGAGTCTACGCAGCAAGCGGAGAAGATAGTGAGATCCGCTGACCACCGATCCTATTTATGCGTCCATAGACATGTCGGAGTCAAAGATAACGCCAAGGCTTTTTACTTCAGTGCTTGGGGTGATGGTTTGTCCAAAGATGGTGGGAAGAACCCAGGTTGTCCTAGAATTAGTCTTCCGGGTTGCGTGGAGAAGGAGCAGTTCTGTTTTTGAATCCATTGAGTTTGAGGGAGCTCTCTGTCATGTCATCCAGTTATCTATCAATGTCAGACATTTTTCCAATCCATTATTTTGGTATTTTTTTGTTGGTGATGCGGAGATAAAGTTGAGTGTCGTCTGCGTAATAATGATAGAGCAGGTACTGTTTGCTGATGATTACGAGAAGTGGGCGGAGGTAGATGTTGAAGAGCACTGGCGACAGGGGTGATCCTTGTGGGCCTACACATGTAACGGTGCAGGCTTCTGACGTGAAGGCTCCTGGTTTGACTGTCTGAGATCGATTTTCCAGGAATTATGTGAACCATGGTAGATCAGAAACTGTGACTCCGGCTACTTCTAAGGCCGAGTACACACGATCAGACCGGTCCGATGAAACTGGCCTGAAGACCAGTTTCATCAGACCAAATTGATCGTGTGTACGGCCCATCGGACCGTTGTCCATCGGACCAAAGTTTTAAAACTTGCTTCAAAATCTGTCCGATGGACACCTGTCCGTCGGACCAAACCGATGGTTAGTACAGAAAAGCATCGGACCAAAAACCTGCGCATGCTCAGGTCGACGCATTCTTGGAAGCATTGAACTTCGTTTTTTCAGCACGTCGTTGTGTTCTACGTCACCGTGTTTTTGCCCAATGGGATTTTGGACTGATGGTGTGTACGCACATCAGACCATCAGACCACTTCAGCGGTGGTCTGATGAAAACGGTCCGTCAGGCCAGTCTCATCGGTTTGGTCTGATCGTGTGTACGTGGCCTAAGAGAGGCACGGGAAACGTTTTGTGATCTACTGTGTCGAAAGCTGCACTAAGGTCCAGCAGGACCAGGAGCACTGATTGTACATGTACAGACTTTCATTTAGAGAGAGAGAGTCTGAATGCACACCGCTACTGCTGTACTGTCTCTGTAGAAAGCCCATTCTGTATGATTTTATTTGTAAAATAAAAATATGTTTTTTTATTTATGTATGTAGCGCTACCCCATTCAGGAGCCGCTGGTTATTTTTTGGACCGGCGTATTAAGTTACCCTGTAGTGTGTCTAGGGGTAGTAGCAGTGAGTAGTAGCAGTGAGCGAATGTCCAGTCATCCGATGGGTTTTTCAAATGCTTTATTCCAAGGCCCAACACGGCCAACATCAACAGGCAGTAGAACAGGAAAGGCCGGCGAAGCAGAAAAACAAGTGCGGTATCAGGCCCTGAATGATGATGAAAGCAAGCCTGCTTTTAGTAGCAATGTACCAAACGTTCACCGTTCAGCCCTCAGCTTAGGATCCTCTCAATAAAGTTGGGGACCCGGTAAGTCACTGGGGTCCCTGACGTGATCAGGATGGACTCGTAGCATGCGACTCCAGCCAGATGGGTCATCCTGTCGAGGTCCGTGGAGGCGCACACTCCGAAGGTGGATGCCGCACCCCAAGCCTGGAACCCGCGAAGAGAGAGCCCACACCAACCTACACGAATCGTGGTGTCCGTCACAAATATACCCCTCCCCAGCATGCCCTGCAAGGTCCAACTCCTCTAATTGGCTGCTGGGAAAAAGCGGCTCTGCCAGAACCCCTCTAGCGCCATCTGCCGTCCAGGGATGGGATCGCATCCCTGGAGCGCAGTCTGACCCACAGGCAGGGCCAGATTTCCCACAAGGCCAACAAGGCCAGGCCTCTGGGCGGCACTGTGTGCAGGGGCGGCGCAATGCGGCGGAGGGGACAAGTAATTTTTCAGCGGTGCGGGCCATGCGGCGGCAGAGAGAGATTACATCTTCTCTCATTGCCCGCACTGCTATTCCAACTTCCACCCTTACTTACAGGGACGCGAAGTCCGCGCAACACAGAAGAGAGAGAATGAAGTTGTAACGGAATGAACCGTGACAATCAGAGACTTTGGAAGGATAAGAGATACTCCTGTGCCAGGGACACTGATAACTCCTGGGTCTAAGTCCACCCTGTGCCCTTTTGGGCATAGGGTGGCTAATAGAATCATAATTCATGTATTACATGAGATGGGACGTTATTGATACTTCATATGGCAGGTTACTGGAATATTACAAAGTGGTTCATGTTGACTTGAGACCAGGTCAACAAGTCAGTGACTCATCCCTCTGTATAATAGGCTTTTAAAATGCTAAGTGACCCAACTTGTGAAAGTCTCTTCAATGTGTGGACACATTCTGTTGAAAGGTGTTAATTACATCGGCTCCTGAAAGACCTTTTCATTGTGTTATAAAACTGTTAAAGCCCTGTGTGTTTACACTTAAAAGATTGGGTATTCAAGATCACACGTCTCCATTTAGGTGTATTGAATTAGCATGTCAATTATGTTAGTAAAGGCATTGTGTAATTGTATTTTGGAATGTGATAGATCTCTTTAGTATCGGTGCCGAAATGTCTGCTAGAGAATTAGCCCCAGTGTGAATAGGGGGGTGGAGATTGCATTGTCCTGTGATTACCTGTAACATCTTGTACTGTATAAAAAGCTGAGAAGAAACCAATAAATTGTTCGTACATTTGGAAACCAGAAGATAGAGCAGTCAGTCTCATTTTCTGGGGAATTGATATGGATTTTGTATGTAGGATTGTCGGAGTGTGTCGGATAAGCTTGTCGTGGTTGGATGGAAGGTCGTAAACGGTGGTGACCGTTACAGACGTCATCTCTCACCGCCCACCCTCACTCTCATCTCTCACTCGAGTTTAATGTGCCTGTGTTTCACTGTTCACCTGCAGCTAGTTTTCCCACGTCGGAGAGGAGTGGCTGACAGCACTCTGCAATGCTGGGAGGGGGGTTTTCATCTTACATGCAATTAGTCACAAACTGGTACTTTTTGTGGGGCAGGCAGATAACTGTGGAAAACCCCATTCTGCTAGCAGGCAGTGTGGCAAGTAACATTCCCATCTGGTGGCAGGCAGTGTGGCAAGTGACATTCTGTCAGGGAAATGTCCGTAGAAGTACTGGCAATCTTGCCAGTAGAAGAAATGGCCATAGGAGAAGTACTGGCAATCTTGCCAGTAGAAGACATGGCCATAGAAGAAAAGGCTGCCATTGTCTAATCCAGATTGCTGGATTGTCGTCAGCCTTCCTGAGTTCCTGAGTCTCTGTATTATTACTGTTTGGATTTCCTGTTGTGACCCGGCTTGTTCCTGACCTGTCTGATCTGCTCTCCTGGTTTGACCCCTTGGCTTGCTTTACTGACTTGTTACCTTCTCCAGCACCTGATCCCGGCTTGTTCCACGGACTTTGCTTTAGTTATCTGTTCCTGCCTGTTTTCCAACACCAGACCTTGGCTTGTCTCCATTCCTGCAAACCTGCATCTCATGCCTGGATCCACAGTGTTTGACCCCCAGCCAGCTTCCACTGTTGCTCCTTGTGCACATCTTGCCAAGTGTAACCGAGGACTCCTAGAGACTGCAGCCCAGCGGTGTTTCCTGTATTCTTCAGGCACTCACCAGCTCTTCTCTCCTGGATCCATCTGGCAACCTGTGCTTCTCTGGGCACTACACCCTCTGTACCCAACCTCAGGGGTGTACTGCACTTAGCCGCAAGGGGAGCCTTCTCGGCATTTCGGCCTCCAACCAGGTACGTGACACATTCCCATCTGGTGGCAGGCAGTGTGGCAAGTGACATTCCCATCTGGTGGCAGGCAGTGTGGCAAGTGACATTCCCATCTGGTGGCAGGCAGTGTGGCAAGTAACATTCCCATCTGGTGGCAGGCAGTGTGGCAAGTGACATTCCCATCTGGTGGCAGGCAGTGTGACAAGTGATATTCCCATCTGGTGGCAGGCAGTGTGGCAAGTGACATTCCCATCTGGTGGCAGGCAGTGTGGCAAGTGACATTCCCATCTGGTGGCAGGCAGTGTGACAAGTGACATTCCCATCTGGTGGCAGGCAGTGTGGCAAGTGACATTCCCATCTGGTGGCAGGCGACGGTAGCAAGTGACACGCTCAGGGCTCCCACTTATTCTGCTTTATGGTGAGTTGAACTATTTCATTTTATATTACAATGTAATGATAGAAATAATGCATTTCAATCATCCTGACACCATAACAACCATGGTGCTGGAATAATTGAAGCACTAACACCAGTCATTGTCTGCGAAAAATCGCTTACCCCCGCTCGTCGCCCCCCCATGTGATGGTGGGGGGTGGCATTGAAAGAAAAGGCCTTGGGGCGGCAAAGGGAGTAAATCCGGGCCTGCCCACAGGGTAGTTCCGGAAGACAACAGCCTGAAATTTGACAAATTATGAATGGGAGCCAAATAACTCTCCCATTCACCCACTAACTTTAGCGTAGTGCCCGTACTGAAAGTAAGGGGGCGCTACATGTACAGTATGTGTGTATATACATGCGCATATATATATATATAGGTATATATATATATATTTTTAAAATTTTAAAATAAAACATAAAACGTAATTTACAGTACAGTAAACACAGGCAGTCCCCGAGTTACGAATGGGCTGGGGACAGTAGGTTTGTTCTCAAGTCAAATCTGTTTGTAAGTCAGAACAGTACCTTTTGATGTTATGTCAAAATGTGCCCACTGTCGAAAAGTGCCCACGCATGCCCAAAACGGTAGAGACATCACGCTGCCTACAGTTCGTAAGTAGGAGTCGTTCGCAAGTCGGATGTTCGCAATTCGGGGTCTGCCTGTAAATGCTTACACCTTTATGACACTTCTATATGTCCTCTAGGTTAGAGGTCTCGGGCTAGAATTATTGCTCTCGCTCTGGCGATCGCTCTGATACCTCACATGCTGGCGCGACTTACTGTATGTATGCGTTTTCTTTGCTGCGCGAGCTCGCAGGAACGGGGGCGCTTTAAAAACATTTTTTATTAATATTTATTTAATTGATTTATTTATTTTTACATTGTGTTTTAAAAAGAAAAAAAAATATTGATCACTTTTATTGCTGTCACAAGGAATGTGAACACCCCATGTGACAGTAATAGGTGGTGACAGGTCCTCTTTATGGAGGGATCGGTGGTCTATAAGACCCCAAATCCCTCATTTGCACTTCAAAGTATTCAGATTGCTAAAAACGGAGATTCTGAATACTGTCATTTTTTTTTTTAAACCGGGGCCATTGGCAGCCGAGTAAACCGGAAGTGACGCTGTGACGTCACTTCCGTGTTTACATGCAGGACACTGGAACAAAACCGTTTCTGGCTTCTTGCCAGTTTGTGTCTAGATCCCGGAAGAGGCGGATTGTGGATCGGGTCTCCCAGAGGGACAGGAGGCCCGGAAAGAGTGGCGGAAGGAGGCGGGAGGGGGGATGTCCCCTCCCGCTCCTCCGGGATAACAGCCGAGTGGCCTTTAGCCGTATCAGTTGTTAGCCCTGGAAAGGTGACCACTGGCTCTAAAAAAACTGTACCGAAATTATGCCTGCAGCTGCGGGCATCATCCCGGGCAAAGGCGGCTCTAGGCTTTGTGAGGCCATAGGCAAAACTTGACATGGGGCCCCACTTACACCCATGATGGGAAAATAATTCAAGGACAAGAGCCTCCTCCCCACAACCCTGGCCGGTGGTTGCGGGGGTCTGCGGTCAGGAGGGCTTATCGGAATCTGGAAGCCCTCTTTAATAAGGTGGCCCCCAGATCCTGCTCTTTAATAACTAAGGGGCAGGGGGCCACTTAGTTCTGAAGAGCCTCCTCCCCACAACCCTGGCCAGTGGTTGCGGGGGTCTGCGGTCAAGGGGGCTTATCGGAATCTGGAAGCCCTCTTTAACAAGGTGGCCCCCAGATCCTGCTCTTTAATAACTAAGGGGCAGGGGGCCAAATGGTGATGTCACCTGGTGAACCTGCCCCATTATGACGACATTGACTGAGGGCATGCTGGGTTACTGATATTTACTGGTTGTTAGGGACGCTGGTGGCCCCCACTCCTGAGTCGGGGCTCTTAACGCTGCCTGAGAACAGCAGCGTTAAGGTCCCCCCGTCTCTCAAAACTGGTGTAATGCATTGGGTAGGTAAGGCAGGCCGCAAGGCCCCTGTGAGTGTGAGGGTTTAGGCGATCGCCTAATTTGTCTAAGCCGAGGCCGCATATATGCGAAGGGGTAAACTGCAATCCCGACTGTGAGCCAGGTCTTCTCATCCAACATTAGTACCTGACCTCACAAAAGGGCACAAACTCCCAATGTCTTCAAAACCTTGTGAAAAGCCTTCCCAGAAAAATGGAGGATGGTATAGCCATGAAGGGAAAGTGGGGGAACAGCAGTAAATCCATATTTCTAGCCATGGTTTTGGAATGGGACGTCCAAGAAGCTCTCATAGGTGTGGTGATCGGTTGTTCCATAAAAGCTCTGTGCTTCTGGAACCGTCTTGTTCTCAGAAAGCCTTCATACATGTCAAAGCAAATCAATCTGTGTTATTACCACATCACCTCCAAGAGTCCGACGTGAGTTTGGGAGTAAATGGCGGATATGAATTCCTAGCTGTGAATAATTTACAATCTCTGGATCATCAATAGCAATTTCTCCATGTGAGATCATCTCTCTCTATCCCATTCACTGTAAGTAAACACCATCTTACAACCGGAGAGCATAAACAGCCATAAGAGTGTCTGGGCAGACGTCAGCAAGTACGGCACATACCCAAGGGGCTCCCAATGCTGCTAGGGATGACGTCCTGTCTATGTTCTTCTGAGTTTTTAGCAGTGGCGGCTGGTGCTCAAAATTTTTTGGGGGGCACAAACAAACTGAAAAAAAACCCCCATCAATTGCTGCCACTGTGCCCATCAAACGCAGCCACTGTACCCATCAATTGCTGCCAGTGTGCCCATCAATTGCTGCCAGTGTGCCAATTGCTGGCACTGTGCCTATCAATTGGCGCTACTGTGCCCCATCAATTGCTGCCACTGTACCCATAAATTGCCACCACTGTGCCATCAAAGCAGCTACTGTACCCATCAATTGCTGCCAGTGTGCCCATCAATTGCTGCCAGTGTGCCCAAAAACTGCTGCCAGTGTGCCCAAAAACTGCTGCCACTGTGCCCATCAATTGCACTACTGTGCCTCATCAATTGCTGCCACTGTGCCCATCAATTGCTGCCACTGTACCCATCAATTTGCCCTACTGTACCCATCAATTGGCGCTACTGTGCCCCATCAAATGTTGCCATTGTGCCCAAAAACTGCCACTACTGTGCCCCATCAATTGATGCCAGTGTGCCCATCAACTGCCGCTACTGTGCCCCATCAATTGCTGCCAGTGTGCCCATCAAACGCAGCCACTGTGCCATCAAACGCAGCCACTGTACCCATAAATTGCTGCCAGTGTGCCCATCAATTGCTGCCAGTGTGCCAATTGCTGGCACTGTGCCTATCAATTGGCGCTACTGTGCCCCATCAATTGCTGCCACTGTACCCATAAATTGCCACCACTGTGCCATCAAACCAGCTACTGTACCCATCAATTGCTGCCAGTGTGCCCATCAATTGCTGCCAGTGTGGCCAAAAACTGCTTCCACTGTGCCCATCAATTGCACTACTGTGCCCCATCAATTGCTGCCACTGTGCCCATCAATTGGCCCTACTGTACCCATTAATTGGCGCTACTGTGCCTCATCAAATATTGCCATTGTGCCCAAAAACTGTCACTACTGTGCCCCATCAATTGCTGCCAGTGTGCCCATCAACTGCCGCTACTGTGCCCCATCAATTGCTGCCAGTGTGCCCATCAACTGCCGCTACTGTGCCCCATCAAACACAGCCACTGTGCCCATCAAACGCAGCCACTGTGCCCATCAAACGCAGCCACTGTGCCCATAAAATGCAGCCACTGTGCCATCAAACACAACCACTGTATCCATAAATTACAGCCACTGTGCCATCAAACGCAGCTACTGTACACATTAATTGTTGCCAGTGTGCCCATCAATTGCCATTACTGTGCCCATCAATTGGCATTACTGTGCCCCATCAATTGCTGCCAGTGTGTCCATCAACTGCTGCCAGAGTGCCCATCAATTGCTGCCCCAGTGTGCCCATCAATTACTGCTACTGTGCCCCATCAAATGCTGCCCCAGTGTGCATCTCCCGCCCTGCACTTACCTGTCTCGGCACTGTCCTCCGCGCTCCGAGTCCTCAATGTCTTCTCCCATCCTCTTCCCATCCTCTGCTATGATTGTGCGCCTGATTATTGATAAGAGTCCGATCACAGCGCCTGTTCTTTGGCCAAATAAGTGACAGGTAACCAGACCCAAGCATTTGATTGGCTGAGAGGCAGGTCAGGGTTAGGAAAGCGATTTATTTGCTTTCCTAACACAACACAGTGTAAACAGAGAACGCAAAGCATTGCGCCGGCTGATTACCAATTTGGAAGTCTATTAGAGCCCATGGCTCTAATCAGGTGCTTCCAAAAACACCCCCACTGCTGTAATTCAGATGCCCAGCACCCGACAAGGGGCCAGACACCTGAATAGGGGGCGGCAGTGGCACAATAGATAGATTCATGCAAAGCAAGAATCTATCTATTTGTGATAGATAGGTGGCAGGAGAGCGGGGATGGCACTCCTGCACCCTCTTTGGATGCCCCACCACTGGGTTTTAGCCTGGATGGGACTGTCAGGAAGGTTCTAAGAAGATAGTGTCCCAAAGATGAAAACCAACACAAATTTGTGCAATAATACTCAACATACAATGGGAGAGGAAGTCTGAAAATGTAGGAATATTTGCAGAATTTTTATAATGAATAAACAGAGTTTCTAAAATGGTGAAACTTGTCTGTTTCATGTTCAGAGAGGAAAAGAGAGGAAAAGAGAAGAGAGGAGAAGAGAGGAAAAGAGAAGAGAAGAGAAGAGAAGAGAGGAGAAGAGAGGAGAAGAGAAGAGAGGATAAGAGAAGAGAAGAGAGGATAAGAGAAGAGAAGAGAGGAAAAGAGGAGAGAGGATAAGAGAAGAGAGGATAAGAGAAGAGAGGATAAGAGAAGAGAAGAGAGGATAAGAGAAGAGAGGAAAAGAGAAGAGAAGAGAGGATAAGAGAAGAGAAGAGAGGATAAGAGAAGAGAGGATAAGAGAAGAGAAGAGAGGAAAAGAGGAGAGAGGATAAGAGAAGAGAGGATAAGAGAAGAGAGAATAAGAGAAGAGAAGAGAGGAAAATAGGAGAGAGGGTAAGAGAAGAGAGGGTAAGAGAAGAGAGGATAAGAGAAGAGAAGAGAGGATAAGAGAAGAGAAGAGAGGAAAAGAGGAGAGAGGATAAGAGAAGAGAGGATAAGAGAAGAGAGGATAAGAGAAGAGAAGAGAGGATAAGAGAAGAGAGGAAAAGAGAAGAGAAGAGAGGATAAGAGAAGAGAAGAGAGGATAAGAGAAGAGAGGATAAGAGAAGAGAAGAGAGGAAAAGAGGAGAGAGGATAAGAGAAGAGAGGATAAGAGAAGAGAGAATAAGAGAAGAGAAGAGAGGAAAATAGGAGAGAGGGTAAGAGAAGAGAGGGTAAGAGAAGAGAGGATAAGAGAAGAGAGGATAAGAGAAGAGAAGAGAGGAAAAGAGGAGAGAGGATAAGAGAAGAGAGGATAAGATAAGAGAAGAGAGGAAAGGAGGAGAGAGGATAAGAGAAGAGAGGATAAGAGAAGAGAGGATAAGAGAAGAGAAGAGAGGATAAGAGAAGAGAAGAGAGGAAAAGAGGAGAGAGGATAAGAGAAGAGAGGAAAAGAGGAGAGAGGATAAGAGAAGAGAAGAGAGGATAAGAGAAGAGAGGATAAGAGAAGAGAAGAGAGGAAAAGAGGAGAGAGGATAAGAGAAGAGAGGATAAGAGAAGAGAGGATAAGAGAAGAGAAGAGAGGATAAGAGAAGAGAGGAAAAGAGAAGAGAAGAGAGGATAAGAGAAGAGAAGAGAGGATAAGAGAAGAGAGGATAAGAGAAGAGAAGAGAGGAAAAGAGGAGAGAGGATAAGAGAAGAGAGGATAAGAGAAGAGAGAATAAGAGAAGAGAAGAGAGGAAAATAGGAGAGAGGGTAAGAGAAGAGAGGGTAAGAGAAGAGAGGATAAGAGAAGAGAGGATAAGAGAAGAGAAGAGAGGATAAGAGAAGAGAAGAGAGGAAAAGAGGAGAGAGGATAAGAGAAGAGAGGATAAGATAAGAGAAGAGAGGATAAGAGAAGAGAGGAAAAGAGGAGAGAGGATAAGAGAAGAGAGGAAAAGAGAAGAGAAGAGAGGATAAGAGAAGAGAAGAGAGGAAAAGAGGAGAGAGGATAAGAGAAGAGAGGATAAGAGAAGAGAGGATAAGAGAAGAGAAGAGGCATGGCACAGTGGCGACAATTAATGGGCACAGTGTCGACAATTGAAGGCACAGTGGCTGCGTTTGATGGGCACAGTGGCGACAACTTTATGGCACAGTGGCGACAACTTTATGGCACAGTGGCTGCAATTAATGGGCACAGTGAGGCTGCAATTCATGTTCTTTAATTTTTTTCGTTTGTTTGCGCCCCCCCAAAAAAAATTGAGCACCAGCCGCCACTGATTTGGAATGGGATGTCCAACAAACTCAAGTTGGTGTGATGGCGAGCTTTTGCATACATCTCCTTGATTAAAGTACGGAAACCTCTATTAGGATAAGATGATTCTGAATGAATTTAGCAATAACAAGAAATATTTATGGCCTATAAAATAATGATGAAGCTCTTCTAAGAACGACCTTCTTGAGGGCCAACTTGTGGCTGAATGTGACAAACTCGCCCGTCAAACAAAAATAAACTTCAAAGTTTCCCGACCCTTTTTGTGAATGTTGGACTCTGTGAGATCTATTTATGATAATAGTCAGATAACTTAGACATGAACTTTCAATTGGGAGACGGGGAGAAAAAGACACTTGAAGATATGTGGGCACCTTAATCTTGATGTGCCACATATGTGCAATCTGTGAGGAGCAATCATTATCTCGCCCGTTTAATGGGGACCGTAAGGAATGTAACGTTTCTTTTTTTTCTTCCTTTTTACATATATTCTAAAATGCGATCCTTTAACAAGTGGACTGAAGTTAAGCCGTAATGGATGGGAAAAGCACCTGCCAAAAGACCTTTTGCTTGGCATATTTTAGAATCTCCCGCTGTGAATTTTTTTTTTTTTTCAAGGACAAGAAAGAAAATGTCAGCATTAAGCAAATCAGGATACTGCCTTGTCTGCCGTAAGCATGGAAAAAAAAAAAATCATATATATTTTTTCCTTTTGCTTTGACAAGTTTCTGCCATTCAATTTTCGACTTCAAGAACTTCTGAAGATAAAAAAAAAAAATCATTCTACATACATACATGCAAAAATGAGAGCCCAGGACATTGTCATCTGTCGTTAAAATGCAACGCATTTCCTTAAAAGTTTCGTCCTCTTTGGGTCTGTCGTCCGAGGCGAAGCCTTTCCGAGGAATGATGAAAAGTCTTTAAGGAAATGGAAGTGAATGGAAGATTTGGAATTGAATATGAAAAGGACCTAATTTTAGGCCTTTTGGAATCAATTGACGGCTCGTTAATCACAGATCTTTTTTTTTTTTTTTCTTTCTTTTTTACTGGCCTTCTGTATAAAATGTTGCAATGAGAGTAACTAAAAATGTATCAGAATGCCGTATTCAATATATCGTATATACTCGAGTATAAGCCTAGGGTGAGAATGCAGCAGCTACTGTAAGCGGAAAAGAGGGTCAACAATGCCCATATGAAGCTTCACTGTGCCCAACCTAACTGTGCCAACCTCACTGTGCCCATTGTAACCTCACTGTGCCCATTGCAACCTCACTGTGCCAAACTCACTGTGCCCATTTCAACCTTACTGTGCCCAACCTCACTGTGCCCTTTGCAACCCCACTGTGCCCATTGCAACCTCACTGTGCCCATTGCAACCTCACTGTGCCAATTGCAACCTCACTGTGTCCATTGCAACCTCACTGTGTCCATTGTAACCTCATTGTGCCCATTGTAACCTCACTGTGCCAACCTCACTGTGCCCTTTGCAACCCCACTGTGCCCATTGCAACATCACAGTGCCCATTGCAACCTCACTGTGCCAAACTCACTGTGCCCATTTCAACCTTACTGTGCCCAACCTCACTGTGCCCTTTGCAACCCCACTGTGCCCATTGCAACCTCACTGTGCCCATTGTAACCTCACTGTGCCAAACTCACTGTGCCCATTTCAACCTCACTGTGCCCTTTGCAACCCCACTGTGCCCTTTGCAAACCCACTGTGCCCTTTGCAACCCCACTGTGCCCATTGCAACCTCACTGTGCCAAACTCACTGTGCCAATTTCAACCTTACTGTGCCCAACTTCACTGTGCCCTTTGCAACCTCACTGTGCCCATTGCAACCTCACTGTGCCCATTGCAACCTCACTGTGTCCATTGCAACCTCACTGTGCCCATTGCAACCTCCCTGTGCCAAACTCACTGTGCCCATTTCAACCCCACTGTGCCCAACCCCACTGTGCCAATTGCAACCCCACTGTGCCCATTGCAACCTCCCTGTGCCCATTGCAACCTCACTGTGCCAAACTCACTGTGCCCATTTCAACCCCACTGTGCCCAACCTCACTGTGCCCTTTGCAACCCCACTGCGCCCATTGCAACCTCACTGTGCCTATTGCAACCTCAATGTGCCAAACTCACTGTGCCCATTTCAACCTCACTGTGCCCAACCTCACTGTGCCCTTTGCAACCCCACTGTGCCCATTGCAACCTCACTGTGCCCATTGCAACCTCACAGTGCCAAACTCACTGTGCCTATTTCAACCCCACTGTGTCCAACCTCACTGTGCCCTTTGGAACCCCACTGTGTCCACTGCAAGCTCACTGTGCCCATTGCAACCTCACTGTGCCAAACTTACTGTGCCCATTTCAACCCCACTGTGCCCAACCCCACTGTGCCCTTTGCAACCCCACTGTGCCCATTGCAACCTCCCTGTGCCCATTGCAACCTCACTGTGCCAAACTAACTGTGCCCATTTCAACCCCACTGTGCCCAACCTCACTGTGCCCTTTGCAACCCCACTGCGCCCATTGCAACCTCACTGTGCCTATTGCAACCTCAATGTGCCAAACTCACTGTGCCCATTTCAACCTCACTGTGCCCAACCTCACTGTGCCCTTTGCAACCCCACTGTGCCCATTGGAACCTCACTGTGCCCATTGCAACCTCAATGTGCCAAACTCACTGTGCCCATTTCAACCTCACTGTGCCCAACCTCACTGTGCCCTTTGCAACCCCACTGTGCCCATTGCAACCTCACTGTGCCCATTGCAACCTCAATGTGCCAAACTTACTGTGCCCATTTCAACCCCACTGTGCCCAACCCCACTGTGCCCTTTGCAACCCCACAGTGCCCATTGCAACCCCACTGTGCCCATTGCAACCTCACTGTGCCCAACCTCACTGTCCTGACCTCAACCTTTGGGATGAATTAGAGCAGAGACTGACCTCACAAATGCTCTCCCGGAAGAATGGCCAAACATTCCCATAGACACACCCCTAAACATTGTGGACGGCCTTCCCAGAAGAGGTGAAGCTGTTATAGCTGCAGAGGGTGGGGCCAACTCAATATTGAACCCTCCGGACTGGGATGCCATTAAAGTTCATGTGCGTGTAAAGGCCGGCGTCCCAATACTTTTGGAAATATTGTGAGACTTAGCAGCCTATCAAGGAGGATTATACATTACAATACAAATATAAAAAAAAAATAATGAAATTGTATGTTGTGACAATAGAACTCCTTTGATGTATTATCCTCGTATTTTTATAAGCGTCGCCGCTTCATCGTTGTGCTTTGTGGTGTAGCGACGGTCGGTTGTGTATTTCCCTCCCCCCCCCCCGCACCGGTAAATTAGATAGGTCAGATAGGGTGGAATGGGCGCCGGACGTTCCAATTGGTTTTCACCGCCACTTACCCGGCGTGCCGCGTGACCCGCCTGCCAAGCGAATTAGGCGGATCGGAGTTGCGGCAGCAATCCTCCTGCTCTTCATTAGCGCTTTATAGAGGTCATTCGCCGCGAGCCTGGCCTCTATTTATCAGCGGCGGGCTGGCCGGGCAGGTAGCAGACAACACAGATAGCTCACAATTTAAGCGGGATGATTGTCCCCGCTCCGCGCTAGAGATTTGTGTCTTTCTGAATTCGCCGTCAGCGCTGTGATTTACGCGGCGCGTTCGGTGACCTTCTCCGCTGACCCGTCACCTAAAGATCTAATGCTACAGAGAGCGTCTCTTACAGGCTGTCACCCCCGATTAACCGATTAAGGTAATCCGATTAACCGCTTAAGCCCCGGACTATTATGCAGGTAAATGGACCTTGCCCCTTTTTGCGATTTGGCACTGCGTCGCTTTAAGGCTGCATTCACACCTAGGCGTATTTACGCCGTACGCCCGACGTCGTAGCAGCCTGAAATACGCTGGAGGGGCGAATTAACATTGTCGGCTATGGAGATGGTTCACATCTCCACGTCGAACGCCGAAACGACATACGCCTGAAGCTCAAAACAAGTCCCGGACCTTTTTTTCAGCCGTCTTCGGCGCTCGGCAATAGCCGACAATGTAAAATCACCCCTCACCAGGCTAAAAACTACGCGATTTGTAGCGGCAAATCGCGGCACAAAACGCCGCGTACAAGTGTGAATGCAGCCTAACTGACAATTGCGCGGTGGTGCGACGTGGCTCCCAAACAAAATTGGCGTCCTTTTTTCCCCACAAATAGAGATTTCTTTTGGTGGTATTTGATCACCTCTGCGTATTTTATTTTTTTTGCGCTATAAACAAAAATGTCAGCCAACATAGGTAGGCGACCAGCCTTATAAGCCGCGTACACACGGCAGAGAACCTCGACGGGCAGAACACATCGTTCCACCCGTCGAGGTTCTCTGCCGGCCGTCAGATTCAGCGACCCGCCCGTCGGGAATGGCAACCAGCCATTCATCCAGGCGGGCCGTCGAGCAAATAGAGAGCGTGCTCTCTATTTCTGCTCGACGGGATTCCCGACGGGATGCTCGCCGAGAGCGTACACACGGCCGAGGTCCTCGCTGGAATGCAGCTTCCAGCGAGGTTCTCGCTGGTTTTCAGCGAGAACCTCGGCCGTGTGTACGCCGCCTGAGAGTTCCCATATAGTCGTGCTGTACATAATTTTAACTTTGATACATATTAATAAATACTGTTTTGTATCTTTAAATATTTCTGATCATTACTTTTGTTGCTTTAAGTAACCCCTTTAGGCCCCTAGTGGGCCGTACAGTCCCCTTCCCCGGTTCTTTCCCTTTCTGTTTTGTTATATTATAAACAAAAAAAGGGCGACAATTTTGAAAAAAAATAACAATATTTTTTACTTTTTGCTATAATAAATATCCCCCAAAAAAGATATAAAAAAAAATGTTCCTCAGTTTAGGCCGATACGTATTCTACATATTTTTGGTGAAAAAATCGCAATAAGCGTTTATCGATAGGTGTGCGCAAAATTTATAGCGTCTACAAAATAGGGGATAGTTTTATTGCATTTTTATTTTATTTTTTATTTTTTTTTTACTACTAATGGCGGCGATTTTTTTTTTCGTGACTGCGACATTATGGCGGACACATCGGACAATTTTGACACATTGGGACCATTGTCATTTTCACAGCAAAAAGTGCTATAAAAATGCACTGATTACTGTAAAAATTAAAATTGCATTTTAGGAGTTAACCACTAGGGGGCGCTGAAGGGGTTATGTGTGACCTCATGTGTGTTTCTAACTGTAGGGGGGTGTGACGTGTGACATTGGTGATCGTCTTTCCCTATATCACTGACACTGCCACAACAAAGAACAGGGAAGGTGTGTTTACACTCACCTCTCCCAGTTCTTCAGCTCCTGTGACCGATCGCGGGGAAACCGGCGGTGATCGGGTCCGCGGGTCCCGCTAGCGTGGTCACGGAGCTTCGGACCGGGTCAGGACCCCATTCTGCCGACGTATATCGGCGTGAAGGGGTCCTTAAGTGGTTAAAGTCGTATTAAAAACCCGAACAGTAAAGCTGAGGTCCAGTTTAGTGCTCAAAACTCGTACTTTTTGGACTTCCTTTATTTTCCCGTGGGCGCCCATCCTCCGTGCGCGGCAGTAGAAGATGCTGGTGCTGCGTCCGCCCAACGCATGTGCAGTACTGTGCTTAGAAGTCTAAGAACTGGACATGTGCAAAAAATGTGTTTTGTGTCGATTCGTTATTTACATTCATTTACTTAACCACTCGCCGACCGCTTTCCGTCGCCAAAATGGCTCCTGTGGGCAAAGTTCCGAACCTGTACGCTGCTTTAAAAAATCCAGCCGTGCGGGCACGAGCAACTGCCGCAAGCTCCGTGCCCGTGCCTGCGGGACCCGTGGACTCGATGTCCGCCGGTGTCCCGCGATGGTGACACGAAGCGGCAGAACAGGGAGGTGCCTGTGTAAAGAAGGCATCTCCCTGTTCTGTCCAGTGACAGGACACTGATCGTCTGCTCCTGCTCATCGGGAGCAGTGATCGCATGTCACTGGTAGCCACGCCCCATTTAGAATCACTCCCTAAGACACAGTTAATCCCTTTTTCGCCCCCTTTTGGTTAACCCCCTTTGCCTGCCAGTCACATTTACACAGTAATCAGTGCATTTTTATAGCACGGATCGCTGTATAAATGACAATGGTCCCAAAATAGCATCAAATGTGTCCGCCATAATATCGCAGTCACGATAAAAAAGTAAAAAAAAATAATAATAAAAATGCCATAAAACTATCCCCTATTTTGTAAACGCTATAACTTTTGCGCAAACCAACCGATAAACGCTTATTGCGATTTTTTTTTTTTACCAAAAATATGTAGAAGAATACGTATCGGCCTAAACTGAGGAAAAAATTGCAGATAGAGAAAGGAGCTGTGTGTTAGTGGGCGTCCTGACTCTCCTGTAGTGCAGAGGAGGGGGCGAGCACGACACTCCACACCGGGAAGAAAGCCTCACATTACTGTGTGGAGTTACAGACAGAAGAACAGGAAGTGAGGATTTCTCAGAAGAAATAAGGACATTTAAAAGTAAAATGGAAGGATGAGGTAAGTGAAGGAGGACTGCACTAAGGTTGTTCTGGTCACAGTGTGTTAGAAAAAAAATCTTAAAAAAAGAAAAAACTTCATCAAAAATAAAATAAATTATAATTTTTTTTTTTTTTTAAGTATCTATTTTTTTTATATACTATCACCCGTCTGTGTCTCTGATCACTGCCACACCCGTTATATGATAATACTGCACTGGTGACAATATGTAAAGAGAAAAAATAACATTGTGAAAGATGTCTTCATCCATTGTGACAAAAAAAAAATGAGAACTTTAGAAAACTCGCCATGCCTCCTACTAAATACCTTGGATTGTCTACTTTTCAAAAAGGTGTAATTTGGGGGGTATTTGTGCTGTCCCGGTGTTTTTCAGGCCTCAAGAAATGAGATCGGCCGTCGGTACATCAGGATTGATCGATTTTCAGATATCTACATCCCATAGTTTGTGGACTCCATAACTTTCCTACGGACTAAATAATATGCACTGGTTTGGGTTATTTTCACCAAAGAAATGGAGCAGATTACATTTGGACTAAATTAATGATGAAAGATTATTTATTTGCCAATTTGTTTAATAAAAACAAAGAATAATGCTTTTTTATTTTTTAATTTAAAATATTCGGTCTTTTTAAATTTATTTAGCTTCCGCTGCCTTGTCTGTGCCCACCAGTGCCACCTGCCAGTTCCCACAGGGCCCCCTACCTTTGTCCACCAGTGCTGCAAATCAATGTCCATCAGTGCCACCAATCAGTTCTGCCTATAAGTGTCACCTACCAGTGCCCCTCAGTGCCACATATCAGTTCCGCTTATCAGTGCCACCTATCAGTTCCCTTCAGTGCCACCTATCAGTGCTCATTAGTGACACCCATCAGTGCCACCTATCAGTTCTGCCTATCAGTGCCAACTATGAGTTCCCTTCAGTGCCACCTATCAGTGCTCATTAGTGACACACATCAGTGTCACTTCTCAGTGTCACCTCTCAGTGCCCATCAGTGCCCACAGTGCCCCCTACCTTTGCCCACCAGTGCTGCCAATCAATGCCCATCAGTGCCACCAATCAGTGCTGCCTACAAGTGTCACCTACCAGTGCCACCCATCAGTGCCACCTATCAGTTCTGCTTATCAGTGCCACCTATTACTTCCCTTCAGTGCCACCTAGCAGTGCTCATTAGTGCCACCCATCAGTGCCACCTATCAGTTCCGCTTATCAGTGCCACTTCTCAGTGCCCATCAGTGCCACCTCATCAGTGCCCACAGTGCCCCCTTCCTTTGCCCACCAGTGCTGCCAATCCATGCCCATCAGTGCCACCAATCAGTGCTGCCTACCAGTGTCACCTACCAGTGCCCCTCCGTGCCACCCACCAGTGCCACCGATCAGTTCTGCTTATCAGTGCCATCTATCAATTCCCTTCAGTGCTCATTAGTGACACACATCAGTGTCACTTGTCAGTGTCACCTCTCAGTGCCCACAGTGCCCCCTACCTTTGCCCACCAGTGCTGCCAATCAATGCCCATCAGTGTCACCAATCAGTGCTGCCTACAAGTTTTACCTACCAGTGCCCCTCAGTGCCACACATCAGTGCCACATATCAGTTGCGCTTATCAGTGCCACCTATCAGTTCCCTTTAGTGCCACCTATCAGTGCTCATTAGTGACACCCATCAGTGCCACCTATGAGTTCTGCTTATCAGTGCCACCTATCAGTTCCCTTCAGTGCCACCTATCAGTGCTCATTAGTGACACCCATCAGTGCCACTTCTTAGTGCCCATCAGTGCCACCTCATCAGTGCCACATATCAGTTCTGCTTATCAGTGCCACCTATCAGTTCCCTCCAGTGCCACCTATCAGTGCTCATTAGTGACACCCATCAGTGCCACATATCAGTTCCGCTTATCAGTGCCACCTATCAGTGCTCATTAATGACACCCATCAGTGCCACGTCTCAGTGCCCATCAGTGCCACCTCATCAGTGCCCACCAGTGTAGCCTATCAGTGCACTTCAATGAGTCAGAAAAATATAACAAACTATGCTGTCTATGGTAGGACGGGCGACTGGCAAATCCTAAAGCCCATATACAGTATATACAAAAGAGTGAAGTGCGCAACAATGTAACATATATAAAAAATGTGTTATAATAAATTAAGGTGAAAGTGATACACCTGTATAGAATACAATATCCCAAATACAATTATAATAATGTGCTCAGGAGAGTCTCTTCTATATACCATAGATACACAGTTCATAGGAAGAAATAAATATATATATGCATATATAGTCTTCTAATGGTATTGGGGAGTGGTGGAAGATTTAGTTGATAGACCACATCTGTTCATTTAAGAAGTAATGGATGGCCGCTTACGACAATGCTGGACCCTTGGAGGGGTCAGTAGGGCACTCAACACTATTATCACTTTCACCTTAATTTATTATAACAATTTTTTTTATATATGTTACATTGTTGCGCACTTCACTCTTTTGTATATATATGTTTTGTGGATCCCCCTATTAGGATCCTTTGTTTTTGAGGTGCAGCACATTCAACAATTTTTGTTCACTATTATAGTTTATATACTATTTTTTGTTTAGGG
The DNA here is from genome assembly GCA_029574335.1 of Rana kukunoris. Classification (NCBI taxonomy): domain Eukaryota; kingdom Metazoa; phylum Chordata; class Amphibia; order Anura; family Ranidae; genus Rana; species Rana kukunoris. The sequence goes on from JAJQKJ010001590.1 coordinate 177,825, forward strand.
GATTTAGCGCGGATTACTTTTTGCCTTCAAAATCCTGAAGCCCAGCATGTAGATGGAGGATGAAGTCAGAGACACTGCAGTGTATGAGAGGCTCAGGATTCCAGGCGGAGATGATCCCGGCACGCCGGTATGAGCTGCGCGGCCCGAGTCCAATATCTTGTGGGCTGTAACAAGCTGTCGCCGTGCCAAGTGTTACTTATAACATTTTACGATGTAATAAGCGGATAACAATTTCCGAACGCAGAACCTCACGGGGCTCATCCAGTCTTCCGGCTCCTCGTTGGGGTGAGTTGTACGCCAAAGCCGTGCCAAGCTGGACAGACTCGTACACAGATGAGACATAGTGTGAGTGGGTTATGGGAGGAGGGAGAGGGGGGATTGGCGGGCACAGGAAGCTGGTGGTGCTATAGGTCACTACAGGTCATGAACTGATACAGGGAGGAAGGGAGGAAAGAATGGAGGGACCGAGGGAGGGAGAGATAAAGAGAAGAAGGAAGGCAGCAATGGGTGGAGGGAGGTTGAGGGGGAGGAAGGAAGGGATAGATGGAGGGAGAGAGAGGAAGGAAGTGAGGATGGATAAAAGGGAGGAAGAAAGGATGGAAGGAGGGAAGGAAGGAAGGGAAGAAAGAAAGAATGGATGGAGGCAGAGAGAAAGAAGGGAGGGAGGGAGGGAGGGAGGGAGGGAGGGAGGGAGGGAGAGAGGAATGGAATGAAAGAGGAAGGAAGGAATAAAGAGAGAGAGAAAAGAAGGAAGAGATAGAGGGAGGGTGGAAGGAAAGAAGGAAGGAGGGAGGGAGAGAGGAAAGAAAGGAAGGAAATAGGGAATGGAAGGAGGGAGAGAGAGAAGAAGGGAGGGAGAGAGGAAGGAAGGAAAGAAGGGAGAGGGGAAGGAATAGAGGGAGGGAAGGAGACAGAGGAAGGAAGGAAAGAAATAATGGAGGGAGGGAGAGAGAGGGGAGGAGGGAGGAAGGAAGGAAGGAATGGAGGTAGGGGGAGGGGAAGGAATGGAGGGAGGGAGACGGAGGAAGGAAGGAATGGAAGGAGGGAGAGAGAGGGGGAGAGGAAGTAAGGGAGAGAGGGGAAGGCAGGAAGGAAGCAAGGGAGGGAGAGAGGGAGGGAGAGAGAGAGAGAGAGAGAGAGAGAGAGAGAGAAGGATTGGATAGAGAGGGAGAGCGGAAGGATGGAAGGGAGGGAGGGAGAGGGGAAGGAAGGAATGGAGGGAGGGGGAGAGAGAGAGGAAGTAAGGAGGAAGGAAAGAAAGAAGGGGGGAATGTAGGGAGGAAGGAAAGAAAGGAGGGAGGAAGGAAGGAAGGAAGGAAGGAAGGAAGGAAGGAAGGAAGGAAGGAAGGAAGGAAGGAAGGAAGAAAGGGAGAGGAAGGAAATAATGAAGGAAGGGGATGAGGGAGAGAGAGGGAGGAAAGAATAGAGGGAGAGAAAGGAAGGAAGGAAGGAAGGAAGGAAGGAAGGAAGGAAGGAAGGAAGGAAGGAAGGGAGAGGAAGGGAGTAATGAAGGAAGGGGGTGAGGGAGGAAGGAATGGGGGGAGAGAAAGGAAGGAAGGAAGGAAGGAAGGAAGGAAGGAAGGAAGGAAGGAAGGATAGAAGGAAGGAAGGAAGGAAGGAAGGAAGGAAGGAAGGAAGGATAGAAGGAAGGAAGGAAGGAAGGAAGGATAGAAGGAAGGAAGGAAGGAAGGAAAGAAGGGAGGGAGGAAGGAAAGAGGGAAGGGAGGGAGGGAGAGAGGAAGGAACCTAAACACTTCCAATCTGTATGGAATCAGGCAGGCCCTCACACTACATAGTTGAAGGTAAATCTAAAGAAAATTGTATAATGTATGGCCGGTGTATCTCTACATACATTTCATTCATCGATGTTTATTTATACATCGGAACTTAATCACTTCACCTCCGGAAGGTTTTACCTCCTTCATGACCAGGGAAAGTTTTGCTATTCTGCATTATTTTAACAGACAATTGCGCGGTCGTACAACGCTGTAACTAAATTAAATTGATATAACTTTTATCCCACAAATAGAACCTTCTTTCGACGGTATTCGATCACCGATGGGGTTTTACATTTTTTTGCGCTATCAACGTAAAAATACAGAGAATTTTGAAAACAAGTTTTTCTTAGATTCTGTTATACAATTTTGCAAAATCATTCTTCATAAATTTAGACCAAGGTGTATTCTGCTATTAGTAAGATGACCCGTGTATGTTATGTGTAGTCTGTGTGGAAGTTATACAGTCTACAATCTATGGGAGATATATCTGATCCATCCCGATGTGCTGCTGACAGTGACAGCCAATCTCATTTCTTGAGGCCCTAAAACCCCAGGACGGAACAAATACCCCGAATGACCCCTCTTTGGAAAGTAGACAGTCTGTGGTATTTGGTAAGAGACACGGCAAGTTTTTTGAAATTGTAATTTTTGTCGTAATTTTTTAAAAAAAATAAAGACATTGGGCCAGATTCACAGAGCGATTACGCCGGCGTTACACGAGATGCGCGGCGCAAGTCTAAATTTGCGCATTCGTATCGATGCGCCGCATCCCCAAAACGAGATACGCATGAAATCTACTTTTTTTGGACCGGCGTAATTTCGATAGACCGGCGTATCCGTCCGCGCAAAACTGCGCTAGACACACCATTGATTTGCTATTCAAATATGCAAATGAAGGAGTTACGGGGGTCCACAAAAGAACGTTGGTGCAGCGCAGGCTACGCAGTGTGCGCAACAGCTGCACGGCCTGTCTAAAATTAGACCATATAAAAGGTGGTATAAAAGTAGACAATCCGTCTACATGTCAGATAAAGCAACACTGTTAGTGAGGAGCTGAGCAGTCACACTTGCTGGACAACAAACTGTATGCCAACATGCCAGTGACATCCTCGCTCATAGCTATACTACTGACTTTAGATGAGCAAAGAAGGAGGAGGGCACGGAGCAGGGCACGGAGGAGGGCACGGAGAGGATATACCGCACACGCATAGACCTCTTTGGCATGAGTGATTCTGAGGTGTATCGCATCTTCAGATTCACCCCTTATGCCATCCTGGAATTAACCACAACCCTACAGGAGGACATCACCAGCCCAACACACCGCTCACATGCAGTGCAGCCACTGGTCAAGGTCATGGCAACACTCCATTTCCTTGCCAGTGGCTCTTTTCAGCGTACAAGTGGAGTGGTGGCTGGGATGTCACAATCCTCCATGAGCAGATGTGTGCACCAGGTTGTCCCTGCAATCCTCAGACGCATGGCCAACCAAATCATCAAACCCACCACTGAGGACCTGCGGCTGAAGACAATGACAGATTTCTACAGAATTGCCAGATTCCCATGCACCGTGGGGGCCATTGATTGCACACATGTGGCACTCGAGCCCCCCAGTGCCACAGAGCACATATACCGCAATCGGAAGCATTGGCATTCCATCAACGTACAGGTGCTAGTTGATGCCCAAGGCCTCATATGGCACATCCGTGCCAAACACCCCGGATCCAGTCATGACAGCTACATATACAATCAGAGCCCCATCCCAATGGAATTTGAACAGAACGTGTATGGGGACACCTGGCTGGTTGGTGAGTGACATGGGTGGCAGGCATGACTGTCCTCCCGCATGATGCACACATCACAAGGGGCACATGCATGACTAACATCCTCCTGTCTTTTCCCTTACAGGTGACTCTGCATATGCCCTGGGACCCCATCTCATGACTCCTATCCGGAACACCCAAACCCCAGGAAAGGAAAGATACAATGAAGCCCACGCCCAAACACGTGCAGTGATGGAGCGCACCTTTGGTCTCCTGAAGTCACGTTTCCGATGCCTGGATAAGTCTGGGGGGACCCTGTTGTATTCCCCAAACTTTGTATGTCAGATCATCGGTGCATGTTGCATGCTGCACAACTTCACAGTAAGAAAGGGCCTGCAGATTGACATACGTGATGACCTGACCCCTGAACCAGACAATCCCCCCCTAACCGAGGCTACCCCGTCTTCTGAGGGAAGAGCAGCCAGGAGACAGCTCACATTAGGCATCTTTGCACGTTAAACACACACATTAATCATGGCACAATGAGAATGCATGCATGCACACCACTGTGGTCCCTAGCACACACACCCCACATCCTCATCAAATTGGATTAGCACAAGCCCACCATGCATTGTGAGCAGCAACGCCACACCAAGGCTCCAATTATGTCACTGTACTTCTCCCTGGTCCTGGGGAACCCTTCTCCACCACAAATGAGGGTGACACCCCTTTTCCGGCAGGAATGTCACCCCCACATTCCAAAAACATTCACAACACAAAAAAAAAATGTCCAGCAAAAAAAATAAAAATTCCAGCAAAAAAAAAAAAAAAAAGTCCAGAAAAAAAAAGGGGGGGAAACCAAATTAATGCCGCTGGCGTGACCCACGCCTGGGGCGCCCACGGCCATGGCTCCGGCTCCTCAGGGGAGACTCATGGGGGGGGGGGGTAATCCGGGGAAGGAGGAGCAGCCCTTGGTCTCTGCCCACCTGGCGGCCTGCCCTCCAAGGCCACGGCAATTCTGGTCAGGCCAGCACTTAGTGTTGCCGTATTGGCCTGGATAGCCTGGGTGAGAGCCCTCACATCCTGCCCAACGTCTGCTGTTGTAGTCTGCAGTGCGTTTAGGCAGTTTGTAAGAGCCCGGGAGTGGCAGTCCAGGTCCCCAAGCATATCCTTTATGGAGGACAGGCTCTCCTCCATCCACACCAAAGTCTGGCTGACCTGTCCCAGATGGCGGGTCTGAAGGGCCTGGTCCCTTCTGAGATTGGCGGGCAGAACCTCGGCCACCCCCCTGGTCTTCTTGGACGACTTCCTTGCCTCCAGCTGATGCTTGTGGCCGGGGAGAAGGGGAGGCCCTTGGGAGGGGAGCCCTGTTGGGGGAGGAGTGGGAGGGGCTAGCCCATATGGAGGGCTGGCTGCTGCCAGCCAGAGGGGAAGACTCCTCCAAAAACAACAATCCACTGGCTGACATGACATCCTCCTCAAACTCCTCCTCCTCCAACTCCTCCTCCTCCGAGGACTCCGGCCTTGTCGGGGGGTCCTCATCAGGCTGTTGTCCCTGGGATGGTGCGGTCAGCCCAGATGGCCCAGCACCCTCCTGCACATCTGTGGATGACACAAAACATTCACAGGTTGGGGGATCCACACACTTGCCACATATTCCCTCCCCCCCCCCCCCACATGCTACACACCAGATAGGGAAAAAAAACCTTACCTGGCACCACGGCCTCCTGACTGGAGTCATAGCCAGGCAGGCCCTCCACCTGTTGTCTATTAAAGGTCTGGGCCACCGCACGCTCCTCCACTGTCAGACTAACAGGGCATGGTGGGCCCCCTCCTGTGCCCCTGGCATGGGCTGCCATTTTGGCCAGCTTCTTTCTGACCAGACGCCGGAGGTCACTGATCTTCTTTTCAATCCCCGACCGTGTCCGGGTCTCCCCCCCCCCCCCCCCGCCAATGCATTCACCTGGTCAGTAATGTTCTGCAAAATCTCCTTCTTCCTGGCCGGGGTGGTGTTGGCACTCTCTGGGCTGTGCAGGAAACGCCCATATTGGGTAAGGGCCCGGGCAATAATATGTTTCTCCCCCAAAGAAAAATTGCTCTTCCTCTTCCTCTCAGTCATACTCATACAAAAACTCTCTCCCAAACAATCAACAAAAATCACTTACAAAAACAAGCAGGAAAAATCAAGCAACAAAACAAACAAACAAACAAAAATCTATCAACCACAAACTCTCACAAGCAGTCACCAAAAAACACTTTCAAATATATTCTACAAAACACAAGATCACACAGTCAACAAATATCACAAAGACAAGTCACAACGAAACAAACAACAGAACAAAAGCACCTTGCTGTATGGGAAGGGATACAAAGGGATGTACTTTTGCAAAGGAAGTGTGTTTGTGTCTGTCTATTTATGCTGTCTGCGTAGTTCACAAAGTTACCCGGGTCCACTTCCAATTTCACTGATTGCGCCGTTCCCAAGTTGTGAGCATGCGCACAGAGGTGCTGACCATGGTCTGCTTCATGTGCGCATGTGCGAGCCAGCCGGCCCTTCATTTGCACGGGGTCACGGCTCATTTCAATGAAACACGCCCACGTCCTTCCCAATTTGAATAACTCCGCCTTACGCCTCTGAAATTACGTTACACCGGCGCTAATTTCTGCGCAAATACTACGAGAATACGGTGATTGCGCCGCTACATTGCGCCGGTCTAACGTAAAGGAGGTGCGCTACGCCGGTCAAAATATGCGCCAATGTACGTGAATCTGGCCCCCAGCTCATACAAGGAGAAGACTGATCAGAGATGCAGCCAAGAGGCCCATGATCACTCTGGAGGAACTGCAGAGATGTACAGCTGAGGTGGGAGACTCTGTCCATAGGACAACAATCAGTCCCTGTATACTGCACAAATCTGCCCTTTATGGAAGAGTGGCAAGAAGAAAGATATTTCTTAAAGATATCAATAAAAAGTGTCGTTTAAAGTTTCCCACAAGCCACCTGGGAGACACACCAAACATGTGGAAGAAGGTGCTCTGCTCAGATTTTCTTATTTATTTATGTATATATTTTTTTATCATTTTTATTTATTCATATATTTTAGCTTTTTTTTTTTACACACATATATATATATTTATATTATCACTATTTTTATTTATGTGTACATATTTTTATCATTATTTTTATTTATGTATATATTTTATCATTATTTTTATTTATGTATATATTTTTATCATTATTTTTATTTATGTACATATTTTTATCATTATTTACGTATTATGATATTTTATCATTATTTTTATATATTTTAGCATGCTAAAATATATAAATAAATAAATAAAAATAATGATAAAATATCATAATACGTAAATAATGATAAAAATATATACATAAATAAAAATAATGATAAAATATATACATAAATAAAAATGATGATGATATATATATATATATATATATATATATATATATATACATATATATATATATATATATACATATATATATATATATATATATATATATATATATATATATATATATATATATATATATATATATATATATATATATAATTTTACCATTATTTTAATTTATGTATATATTTTTTGTTTATATATTAATTAATGCTAACATATATAAATAAAAAATAATGATCAAATATATAAATATATTATCAATAAATAAAAAAATTCTAAAATTATATATATATATATATTTATATGATTATATATTTATATATTTGATCATTATTTTTTATTTATATATGTTATCAATATTTTTAGTGTGGTGAAATCAGAGGAAGCCGTTTAATTTTTTTTCCGTACGGGACAAAAGATTTTTTTTGAGATTTTTTTTCTTTTTTTGTCCGGAGAAATTTTTAGGGACAAAACTCCCAAATTTTGAGAATAGGGAACAGTCAGAACCTCTACCAGGGATGAAATGTGAGATCCGGCATGCTGCGCCGCGGTATAGGTTGCAGCACACAGCGGTGTTGCACGGCCCGCCTCTGGCACAGCCGGTATTGACCAGGGCCATACATTTCAATTAACACTTGTGAACTATCAGCAAAGACGAGTGCCAGCGAAGCTCTTACCAATCAATTCCACCCGCAGAGCCGCCACTCGGGGCGAACTGATAAGTGCCAATTTAGCATTAAAAGGGACGTTGTGATACATAAATATTATTCTCAATTTTCCAGGTGAACACATTGTGCGGGTGGCAGCTCTGCGCAGCGGCGAAACGAAAATACGCCACGTCTAATGGACGGCGCGGAAAATGCCCAACTCCACAGAAGAGGTTATAAAGAACGTGTTTGTGTTTTGTCTACTTCTTGTTTTTCTTTATTTGATTATTTTGTTCAGAGCAAAAACTGTTTTTTTTTTTGTTTTTTTTTGGGCTGTAAATAAAAATAAGGATAAATAATTTAATTAAATAAATAAATAAATAAATAAATAAAAATAAGGATAAAATATATTAATACATAAATAAAAATAATGAGGAAAATATATAAAAATATATACATAAATAAAAATAATGGTAAAATATATACATAAATACATGAATAAAAATGATGAAATATATAAACATATTATGAATAAATAAAAATAATGGTAAAATATATACATGAATAAAAATAATGATGAAATATATAAACATATTATGAATAAATAACGATAAAATATAAAAATAATGATAAAATATATAAAAATAATGATAAAATATATACATTAATAAATATCATGGTAAAATATATACATAAATAAAAAAAAAAAAAAACACCACACTTGCACGCACACAAAATTGGTTTAACACACACGCACTTTGGCCATGAGGTCTCCTAAAATAAAGAGAGGCGAAGGACCTACAGGGCTGGCTGGGTGGGCTAGACCCCCTCATAGGGGGAGTCCCTCTGTCCCAGTCGGGCTCCCAAGAGGAGCAGGTGGGGTGAGTGGGAGGCCCGCCATTGCCACCAGGGGCATGGAGAAGGATGGCGATTGCCTCCGGGGGGAGGGTCTGCCTACTCCCAACTCCTGCAGTCCGGCTCCTCTCTCTCGAGTTCACGCACAAAATACACTTTAAATAAATAAAAATAATAATAAAATATATACATGTAAAAATAATGATAACATATATAAATACATAAATAAAAAAAATAATGATCAAATATATAAACATGTTATAAATCAAAATAATATACAAATAAATAAAAATAATTCTAAAACATATAATAATAAATAAAGCTAAAACATACATAAAAATGATAAAATATATTAATACATAAATAAAAATAATGATCAAATATATAAAAATATTATCAATAAATACAAATAATGATAAAATATATGAATACATAAATAAATATGCAGCTATAACAGCTTCACCTCTTCTGGGAAGGTCTATCCACAAGGTTTAGGAGGGTGTCTATGGGAATGTTTGACCATTCTGACATCAGACACTGATGTTGGATGAGAAGGCCTGGCTCACAGTGTCCACTCTAATTCATCCCAAAGGTGTTCTATCGGGTTTCAGGTCAGGACTCTGTGCAGGCCAGCCAAGTTCCTCCACCCCCAAACTCGCTCATCCATGTCTTTATGGACCTTACTTTGTGCACTGGTGGGCAGTCATGTTGGAACAGGAAGGGGTCATCCCCAAGAGCATGAAATTGTCCAAAATGTTTTGGTATTCTGACGCCTTAAGAGTTCCCTTCACTGGAACTAAGGGGCCAAGCCCAACCCCTGAAAAACAACCCCACACCATAATCCCCCCTCCCCCACACCATAATCCCTCCACCAAATTATTTGGACCAGTGCACAAAGCAAGGTCCATAAAGAAAGTCCTGACCTCAACCAGATAGATCACCTTTAGGATGACTTAGAGAGGAGACTGTGAGCCAGGCCTTCTCGTCCAACATCAGTGCCTGACCTCACAAATGCTCTTCTGGAAGAATGGTGAAACATTCCCATAGACACCCTCCTAAACCTTGTGGACGGCCTTCCCAGAAGAGGTGAAGCTGTTATAGCTGCAAAGAGCGGGGCCAACTCAATATTGAACCCTACGGACTAAGGCTGGGATGTCATTAAAGTTCACGTGCGTGTAAAGGCCGGCGTCCCAATACTTTTGGCAACATTGCGTATTTCTTAACATAGCCGGGTGCAGAACCGTTCATGTGCACGTCTCCTGGAGAGATTACCGGTAGAGCAGATCCAGAGGAGGAATTCCCGAGGGTTGTATGTTAGGGAATTGACACAGAAAAGGGTCTCCATGAATAATTGCCTCCACTGAGCTCCCGTTACCTGATTGCCCTCCGGGGGGCAATTATGAGGAGCTGTGGATAGATGAAATGATATGAATAGAGACGGGTCCCCTTCACAAGGTCCGACCTTCTGGAAGTTCACACATTCCGTACTTAGCAGCGGCCGTGCGTCCATAAAGGCCCCCCCCCCCTCCCCTGTCACCTCTCTCTCATTATACATAGATTCATGCATTGCATCTATGGTCACCGCTGCCGCCCCCTATTCAGGTGTCCCGCCCCTTGTTGGGCCCTGGGCACCTGAATTACAGTGGCGGGGTTGTGTTTTTGAAAGCACCTGATTAGAGCCATAGGCTCTAATAGGCTTCCAAAATGGTAAACAACGGGGAGGCAATCACTTTCCAAACACTGACCCACCTCTCAGCCATTCAGGTGCTCGGGTCTGGTTATCTGTCACCTGATTGGCTAAAACAGGCGCTGTGGGGAGCTGTGGTGGCTCAACGCGATTGGCACTGCGCTGATAAGCCGTTCACCTCTGCAGCCAAGATTTCGGATCCCCGTCTCGGCTACATGTGAATTGAGTTTGGTGGTCTCAGCCCGGCTCCCGGTGGGTGTGCTATGCAAGGTACGCCTTTGCTTAGTACGCCCACCCCCCCCCCCCCCCCACAAAAAACCACCACACTTACACGCACACAAAATTGGTTTAACACGCACGCACTTTGGCCATGCGATCTCCTAAAAAAGAGAGGCGAAGGACCTACGGGGCTGGCTGAGCGGGCTAGACCCCCTCACTTCCTCATAGGGGGAGTCCCAAGTGGAGCAGGTAGGGCGGCCATTGCCATCCGGGGGCATGGAGAAGGATGGCAGATTGCCTCCGGGGGGAGGGTCTGTCTACTCCCAACTCCTGAAGTCCGGCTCCTCTCTCGCAGGTAAGTCCCGACTCCTGGGCGATGCACACTGGCAACATTAGCGGCAATTGATGGGGCACACTGGCAGCAATTGATGGGTACCGTGGCTGCGTTTGATGGGCACAGTGGCTGCATTTGATGGGCACAATGGCTGCATTTGATGGGCACAGTGGCTGTGTTTGATGGGCACAGTGGCTGCGTTTGATGGGCACAGTGGCTGCATTTGATGGGCACAGTGGCTGCGTTTGGGCACAGTGGCTGCATTTGGGCACAGTGGCTGCGTTTGATGGGCACAATGGCTGCGTTTGATGGGCACACTTGCTGCGTTTGATGGGCACAGTGGCTGCGCTTGATGGACACAGTAGCTGCATTTGATGGGCACAGTGGCTGCGCTTGATGGGCCCAGTGGCTGCGCTTGATGGGCACAGTGGCTGCGCTTGATGGGCACAGTGGCTGCGTTTGATGGGCACAGTGGCTTCGTTTGATGGGCACAGTGGCTTCATTTGATGGGCACAGTGGCTGCATTTGATGGGCACAGTAGCTGCATTTGATGGGCACAGTGGCTGCATTTGATTGGCAGAGGCTCCTTATGATCGGAGATGCGGTGTGTCAGACTGATGCGCCGCACTCGCCGCGCTGCCCGCTCCCACGGGCGGTTGCCGGCATGTTATCCTGCAGGACGTCATATGACGCCCAATCAGGATAACAGTACCACTTCCCGGACGTCAATCTGCTATTGGCCGGGTGGGAAGTGGCTGAAAATTTAATTAGCCTTTCGATAAGGGGGGAACCTGGGAGGAGGGCAAAAAATAAGCAGAATAAATGTCCTTTTTCCCCAAAAAATAGCAAAATGGAACACAAGAGCCAAGAAAGCTCTACAAAGAAATTGATTGGGTTATAAAAGCGGGGGGAGGGGGGACATTTTTAAGGATAATCATTTCCAGGATCAAATCTCCAGAATAAGACGATCCGGGGCGCTCGTCATCCCATTGGCAGCATTACAGCTGAACGTTCGGCCCGCGTTTAATTAACGAGTATTTAACGGGAGGGGGTTGGGGGGGGAGGGGCTGGGCTTTCAAACATATCATTAGGAGATTTAGAAAAGGAGTATTTATGGTTTTCATTACAGGTTCAGCCCTCCATGTTGTAGACGGGGGGACGGGGGGGGGGGGGGTGCGTCGCTGTAGCTGATTTATGCCGCTGTTTTACGGAAGAGCGGCGCTGTAATAAGCGCGGTGATCCTGGCGAGATTACACCTTCACCTGGAGATTCGAATCGTTTCATCGGCTAACCAACCCCCTTTTATGAGGCCCCTCTAATGAGCTCATCCGTTTCACACCGCTGACACAATGGGGTCATTTTATTAAAACGTTATTGCTGCGCGGTCGGGTGAGAAGCTCGCCGCCGCTCTTCCCTCGCCCCCGGCCCGCCGGGGCGCCCAACGCCGTCGGCTTCCAGAATTCTACGACTCAGAGAAATAAACATGTAATTTTCCAGTGACCATTTCTACTAAAATCTAATGAAGTCTCCCCCCTTTATCAGAGTCCCTCCTTACATCAGAGTCCCCATTAGATTCACCTTTATATCTGAGTTCCCTTTATGTCAGGATCCCCATCAGTCTCCCCTCTTACATCCAAATCCTAATCAGAGCCCCCTATTAAATCAGGGTCCCCATCAGAGTCACCCCCACATCCGAGTGTCCATCAGCGTTCCCCAATTACAGTAGAGCCCCCTCTTACATAAGGATCTTCATCAGATTTCCCCCTTACATCAAGGTCCCCATCAAAGTCCCTCTTACATTCAAGTCCCAATAAGAGCCCCCTATTAAATCAGGGTCCCCATCAGAGTCACCCTCACATCCGAGTGTCCATCAGCGTTCCCCCATTACATCAGAGCCCCCTCTTACATAAGGATCTTCAACAGAGTTCCCCCTTACATCAGGGTCCCCATCAAAGTCCCTCTTACATCCAAGTGCCCATCAGAGCCCCCCTTACACCTGAATCCCATCAGTCTCCCTTTAAATTAGGGTACCCATCAGATTTCCTCTTTATATCGGGGGTCCCCATCAGGGCCCCCTATTACATCAGGGTCTTTATGGGAATTCCCTTTATGTCAGGCTCACCATCAGAGTCCCCCTTACATCCAAGTCCTTATTAGAGCCCCCTTACATTTGAGTCCCCATTGCATCCGAATTTTACCCCCCCCCCCCTACATCTGAGTACCCATCAGAGTCCCCCTTACATCTGAATCCCATCAGTCTCCCTTTAAATCAGGGTCCCCATCAGATATCCCCTTTATGTCAGGGTCCCCATCAGAGCCCCCTATAAAATCAGGGTCCCCATCAGTCACCCTCACATCCGAGTGTCCATCAGCGTTCCCCCATTACATCAGAGCCCCTCTTACATAAGGATCTTCAACAGAGTTTCCCTCTTACATCCAAGCGCCCATTAGAGTCCCTCTTACACCTGAATCCCATTAGTCTCCCTTTAAATCAGGGTTCCCATCAGATTTCCCCTTTATGTCAGGGTCCCCATCAGAGGCCCCCTTACATCCAAGTCCTTACCAGAGCCCCCCCTTACATTTGAGTCCCCCTTGCATCCGAATTTGACCCCCCCCCCCTACATCTGAGTACCCATCAGAGTCCCACTTAAATCTGAATCCCATCAAAGCTAATAAAGGTTCCGGAGGATATTAGTTATGAGGAAAGGTTGTGAGCGCTAAACTTATTCTCTCTGGAGAAGAGACGCCTGAGAGGGGAGATGATTTCAATGTACAAATACCGTACTGGTGACCCCACAATGGGGAGAAAAGTTTTTTGGGGAAGGGAGTTTAACAAGACGCGTGGCCACTCATTAAGATTAGAAGAAAAGAGGTTTAACCTTAAACTACGTAGAAGGTTCTTTACTGTAAGAGCGGCAAGGATTCCCTTCCACAGGCGGTGGTCTACACGGGAGAGGGGCATCGATGGTTTAAAAAAACTATTATATAAGCATCTGAACGACCACAACATACAGGGATATACAATGTAATATTGACATATAATCAGACCTCAAAATTTACACTCGCCTGCTCGCGTTTTGCGAGTAAATTTTGAGGTCTGGCAAGTGTGGGCTGCCTGGGAGTGGGGGGGCGAGCAAGGAGAGGAGAGTCGCGCCGCCTGTTTGTTAATAGCGCGCACCGTAAGTGTCATATACAGCACCTCCCCCTTTTCCGGGCACTTTTTTCATAGACAGATCACCCATCCTAGGATTGGATGGGTGATCTGTCTATCAAAGTTTCCCGGACAAGGGGGAGGGTTTGTATATGACGCTTACGGCGGCGGCAGCTATTGATTGGAAAGCTGTAATGTTTCCCGGCCCGCGCTATAAACAAACAGGCGGTCACGGCGGCGATGGTGGCTTGGCTCCAGCTCCTCTCCTACTCAGCACAGGTAGGCTGCAGTGTGGGGGGACTCCTGGCTGCAATGTGGGGGGGACTCCTGGCTGCAATGTGGGGGGGACTCCTGGCTGCAATGTGGGGGGGACTCCTGGCTGTAATGTGGGGGGACTCCTGGCTGCTATGTGGGGGGACTCCTGGCTGCTATGTGGGGGGACTCCTGGCTGCTATGTGGGGGGACTCCTGGCTGCTATGTGGGGGGACTCCTGGCTGCTATGTGGGGGGACTCCTGGCTGCTATGTGGGGAAACTCCTGGCTACTATGTGGGGGACACCTGGCTGCTATTTGGGGAAACTCCTGGCTGCTATGTGGGGGGACTCCTGGCTGTAATGTGGAGGGACTCCTGGCTGCAATGTGGGGGGGACTCCTGGCTGTAATTGTGGGGGGACTCCTGGCTGCAAAATGGGGACATTTTGCTGCACTGGTAGACATGGGCAGGCTGCATTTTTGGGCACAAATAAAGTTGTTGTTAATATTTATTTTATAACTTAATTCTTCATAAAACATTTAAGTGTAATTTCATGAGATTTATGAGGGCGTGTCTAGGGGCGGGATTAGGGGCGTGGCATGGTAGGGGTTGGGCGGGGCAACTGGTGGCGAGTACGCCTTGAGGCCTGGCTAGTAGCTCAGGACTTGAAATTTTGAGCCCTGATATAATCACACAGAGGGGGGACTTGATAGACTTGTGTCTTTTTTAAACCTCACCTCCTATGTAACTGTAAGATAGCCATTTTATTTAGTGACAGGAGCTTTGACTGGTGTTCAGAGAGCTTTAACCGCTTAACGACCGCCGTATGTAAATATACGTCCACAGAATGGCACTTACAGGCAGATGAATGTGCCGGCACGTCCCTGCCTTCCCGCGGGTCGGGGGTCCGATTGGGACCCCCTCCGCTACATGCGGCGGTCGGTAAGTCTCTGGGAGCGATCCGGGATGAGGGGGTGGCTGTTCGTTTCTGTCCGCCCCCTCGCGATCGCTCCCAGCGAATCCGCTCCCCCCCCCCTCTGCCCGCCCTCTGCCTGTGTAATGTAAACACAGGCAGAGGAAGTGATGTCACCTCTCCTCTTGGCGGTATTTTCTTTCCGGCGAGAGGAGAGAAGACATCACAAGTGAGTTGCACCAACACTACACTGACACCAGTACACACAGGCACACTTAACCCCCCTCAGACAACCCCCCCCCCTCCCCAGTCCCCTGTCACAGTGTCACTGATTGCAGTGATCATATATTTACTGATCACTGCATTTAGTATGGGCTGCCATGCCTTTGTTTCCTGCAGAAAAAAGGTGCATTCAGCATTTTAAAAATACAGTTGCCTTGAAATCCATTCTGCTTTTGCACCATGCTACTTACCTGCAGTTCTTGCACACACAAACGCACTGCGTTTTTAAAAGCGTGACCTAAACGTCTAAAAATGCGGCAAGTTTGACAGTGCAGGAACTGCAGATAAGTCACAGCAGACAGCAGAATGGACAGACAGTGCTGTATTTCATAGGTGTGCCGTGTGCGCAGCCTATTACATGAGGCATGCGCTTTTCTTTGCAGGAAACGCAGGAATGGCGGCCCAATCAAATGAATGGGCTGCTGTGCCTGCGCAAATATGGACCGCCAAAACACATACATGTGAACCAGCCAGGCCCAAAATAAGCCCATCAATACAGACAGTAATGCCATGTGCTCTGAGGCCTCACTCAGCCTGGACTGCAGGTCTGGTCTGTGACTTAAAGAGTTCCTGTATTTTACACGTGGCATGGCATGGGGCCCCATGGTGCTAAAGCAGAATGGACAGACGGTGCTGTGACCCCATGCCATGCCATGTGTAAAATACAGGAACTTTTTAAAACACTGACCAGGCCTGCAGTGAATCATCAAATATTATAAAGACTTTGGGCACACTCTACAGAAAACTTCTATTTACAATATAGATTAGCAAACAGTGACATACCTTGAGGAGCAGGACATGAAGAAGTCAGCCTCGGGAAGAGCAAACTGGGGATGCTATAAAATCACATTCTAATTCACTTTTATATACAAGCAGCACCCAGTGGCAGGAAGGGAGAAGTGCCCATCTAAAGGGAAGCCAGGGGTGCTGTACATTTTAAAACACTGGGAAGGGAAGCAGTACTGCGTGCCGCTGATGATTTTCAGCGCTGATTTGTGGGCAGCACAGGGGCTTAACAGGCGGCTCCCAACAGTGACAGCTGCCCCTGTTTGCCCTATGGTAAAGACGGCCCTGACTGCCGCCGCTAGGTAGCTTTTTTTTTTTTTTTTTATTGCGATTTTTTTTTTTTTTTTACTAAAGACATGTGGCTGAATACATTTTGGCCGAAATGTCTGACTAAAATTTAGTTTATTCGATTTTTTTCTTATAACAAAAAGTAGAAAATATCATTTTTTTTTTTTTTTCAAAATTGTCGGTCTTTTTCCGTTTATATCGCAAAAAATAAAATTTGCAGAGGCAATTAACCACTTAGCAACCACCTGCCGAAAAATAACGGCGGCAAGGTGGTTGCTTAACTCTGGGATCACGTTATATAACGTGATTCCAGAGTCGCGCGCTGGGGCGCGCACACGGGAATGTCCGTGACCCGCCGGGTCCAGAGGACCCGGCGGGTCACGGATCACGGTAAACCGCCGCTGATAGCGGCGGTTTACCACGTGATCGCGCCGTCCAATGACGGCTCGATCAGATGTAAACAGACCGGCGTCATTTAATGACGCCGGTTCCTCCCTCCTCTCTCTGTACCGATCGGTACAGTGTGAGAGGAGAGGGGAGGGAGCGGATGGCAGCGCCAGTGCTGCGGGCTGGATCTGTGACAAATGCAGTCACAGATCCATCCATCCATCCCTCCCTGCTCAGCCATCCCTGCTGCAATACTCTGCAATGGGGGGCAATACTCTGGGCATACTCTGGGCATACTCTGCAAATACTCTGGGCATACTCTGCAAATACTCTGGGCATACTCTGCAAATACTCTGCAAATACTCTGCAAATACTCTGGGCATACTCTGGGCATACTCTGCAATACTCTGGGCATACTCTGCAATACTCTGGGCATACTCTGCAAATACTCTGGGCATACTCTGGGCATACTCTGGGCATACTCTGGGCATACTCTGGGCATACTCTGGGCATACTCTGCAATACTCTGGGCATACTCTGGGCATACTCTGGGCATACTCTGCAATACTCTGGGCATACTCTGCAATACTCTGGGCATACTCTGGGCATACTCTGCAATACTCTGGGCATACTCTGGGCATACTCTGCAATACTCTGGGCATACTCTGCAATACGCTGGGCATACTCTGCAATACTCTGCAATACTCTGGGCATACTCTGCAATACTCTGGGCATACTCTGCAATACTCTGGGCATACTCTGGGCATACTCTGCAATACTCTGGGCATACTCTGGGCATACTCTGCAATACTCTGGGCATACTCTGCAATACTCTGAGCATACTCTGCAATACTCTGGGCATACTCTGGGCATACTCTGGGCATACTCTGCAATACTCTGGGCATACGCTGGGCATACTCTGCAATACTCTGGGCATACTCTGCAATACGCTGGGCATACTCTGCAATACTCTGGGCATACTCTGCAATACTCTGGGCATACTCTGCAATACTCTGGGCATACTCTGCAATACTCTGGGCATACTCTGGGCATACTCTGCAATACTCTAGGCATACTCTGCAAAACTCTGGGCATACTCTGCAATACGCTGGGCATACTCTGCAATACTCTGGGCATACTCTGCGCATACTCTGGGCATACTCTGCGCATACTCTGGGCATACTCTGGGCATACTCTGCAATACGCTGGGCATACTCTGCAATACTCTGCAATACTCTGGGCATACTCTGCAATACTCTGGGCATACTCTGCAATACTCTGGGCATACTCTGCAATACTCTGGGCATACTCTGGGCATACTCTGCAATACTCTGGGCATACTCTGCAATACTCTGGGCATACTCTGCAATACTCTGGGCATACTCTGCAATACTCTGCAATACTCTGGGCATACTCTGCAATACTCTGCAATACTCTGGGCATACTCTGCAATACTCTGGGCATACTCTGCAATACTCTGGGCATACTCTGCAATACTCTGGACATACTCTGCAATACTCTGGGCATACTCTGCAATACTCTGGGCATACTCTGCAATACTCTGGGCATACTCTGCAATACTCTGGGCATACTCTGCAATACTCTGGGCATACTCTGCAATACTCTGGGCATACTCCGCAATACTCTGGGCATACAGCGCCCCTGTCCCCGTGAGCTCGCATGCAGAAGCAAACGCATACGCAAGTCCCGCCCACATATGAAAACGGTGTTCAAACCACACATGTGAGGTATCGCTGTGAACGTTAGAGCGAGAGCAATAATTTTGGCCCTAGACCTCTTCTCCAACTAAAATGATGTAACCAGTAAAAATATTTAAAGCGTCACCTATGGGGATTTTTAAGTCGCAAAGCTTGGCGCCATTCCACGAGCGTGTGCAATATTGAAGGGTGACATGTTGGGTATCTATTTACTCGGCGTAACTTCATCTTTCATATTATGCAAAAACATTGGGCTAAATTTAATGTTTTTTTTTTAAAAGCACAAAAATGTGTTCGAAAAATTGCTGTGCAAATACCATGCGCGATAAAAAGTTGCAACAACCGCCATTGTATTCTCTAGGGTCTTTGCTAAAAAAGCATATATAATGTTTTGGGGTTCTATGTAATTTTCTAGCAAATAAATGATAATTTTTCCATGTAGGAGAGAAATGTCAGAATTGGTGTGGGTGTTCCAGAACGCCTGATGGCGTTCCCTGCATGTTGGGCCTCTGTATGTGGCCACGCTGTGTAAAAGTCCCACACATGTGGTATCGCCATACTCGGGAGGAATAGCAGAATGTGTTTTGGGGTGTAATTTGTGGTATGCATATGCTGTGTGTGAGAAATAACCCGCTAATATGAACATTTTGTGGAAAGAAAATAAAAATGAAAAAAATCTTGATTTTGCAAAGAATTGTGGGAAAAATTACAACTTCAAAAAACTCACAATGCCTCTTTCTAAATACCTTGGAATGTCTTCTTTCCAAAAAGGGGTCATTTGGGGGGTATTTGTACTTTTCTGGCATGTTAGGGTCTCAAGAAATGAGAGAGGCTGTCAGTACATCAGATGTGATCAAATTGATCAATTTTCAGTAATTGGTACCATAGCTTTTAGACCCTATAACTTTCACCCAGACTAAATAATATCTAATTTTTTTTTGTTTTGTTACCAAAGATATGTAGCAGTATACATTTTAGGCCAAGTTTATGAAGAAAAATTACTTTTTTGCAAAATGTTATAATAGAAATGAAGAAAAATTCATTTTTTTACAAAATTTTCGTTCTTTTTTCATTTATAGTGAAAAAAATAAAAACCGCAGAGGTGATAAAATACCACCAAAAGAAAGCTCTATTTGTGGGAAAAAAAGGACAAAAATTTCTTTGGTTACAGTGTTGTATGACTGAGTTATTGTCATTCAAAATGTGAGAGCACCGAAAGCTGAAAATTGGTCTGGTTATTAAGGGGGTTTAAGTGCCCAGTAGTCAAGTGGTTAAATACCATCAAAAGAAATCTCTATTTGTGGGAAGAAAAGGATGCAAATTTTGTTTCGGTACAACATTGCATGACCGTGCAATTACCAGTAAAAGCGACGCAGTGCCGAATTGAAAAATCACCTTTGGGCATTTAGCAGCATATTGGTCCGGGGCTTAAGTGGTTAACAAAACCTGTCCGAAGCCTTGTTTTGAAACGAGTGTAAACTAGCCGTTAGTGTTTCAGTCACAGAGGAAGAGGGGCGGGCCTAGTGACGCATCATCGGGAGGCTCATCGGCTGAACCCTGAAAAAGTATTGATCTATACAAAATTTAGAAAGGCACTGCTAGATTCAGGTAGGGCGGCGTATTTGTAAGCGGGCGTAGAGAATTTACGCTACGCCGCCGCAAGTTAGAGAGGCAAGTGCTGTATTCACAAAGCACTTGCTCCCTAAGTTACGGCTGCGTAGCATAGATGGGCCGGCGTAAATTCAAAGTAGGTGGAAGGTGGGCGTGATCCATGTAAATGAATCGTGACCCCACGTAAATGACGCGCCGAACAAACGGCACATGCGCCGGCCGTGGACGTGTCCCAGTGCGCATGCTCAAAATCACGTCGCAAATAGTCAATGCTTTCGACGTGAACGTAACCGGCTACCAGCCCCATTCTGAATCGGCTTACGCAAACGATGTGAAATTCGACGGCTGTTCCGACGTCCATACTTAACATTGGCTGCGCCATCTTTTTGGTGGTCTATCTTTACGCCTGAACAACGCCTTACGTAAACGGCGTAGCTTACTGCGACGGCCGTGCGTACGTTCGCGAATAGGCGTATCTAGCTAATTTGCATATTCTGGGCCAGATTCTCAGCTGAGATACGACTGTGTAGCTCCATATATGCCATTGTATCTATACGCCATTGTATCTCTGTTTTTGGCCCTGGGTATCTATGCGACTGATTCTTAGAATCAGTTACGCATAGATTTGGCGTAGATCCGACTGGCGTAAGTCACTTACACCGTCGTATCTAAGTTGTTACGCTGGCCGCTAGGTGGCGTTCCCGTCGATTTCTGCGTCAAATATGCAAATGAGCCTGATACGCCGATTCCCAAGCATATTTGCATGCCGTCGTCGTAGTTTGCGTAAGCGTAAGGTTACCCCTGCTATATGAGGGGTAACCTTGAGTAGGTCCGGTGTACGCCATGTTAGGTATGGACGTCGGGAGAGCGTTGTGTTTTTCCGTTGTTTCCGTAACGCGTCACGAATAGGGCTGTACGTTAATTACGTTGCCATCAAAATCAATGTATTTGTGTCGTACTATGGAGCATGCGCAGTGGGCTACATTTCCGGCCGGCGCATGCGCAGTTCGTTCGGCGCGGGGGAAGGCTTAATTTAAATACAACACGCCCACCTCCTTCCTACTTTAAATTACGCGGCCTTACGCCGGCCCATTTACGCTACGCCGCTGCAAATTACGGAGCATGTGCTTTTGAGAATACAGCACTTGCCCGTAAATAGTCCGGAGGCGTAGCGTAAAGGGGATATGCTATGCTACGCTGTAAAAGGGCAGATCTACGAGAAATCTGGCCCTCTAGGCGTAAATCCCCTATCGGCCAACGTAAATATGCAGCCAAGATACGACGGCGTAGGAGACTTACGCCGGTCGTATCTTAGCAACAGTTAGGCGCATCTCAGTTTGAGAATACGCTTTAAGATACAACGGCGCGGATTCGGACATACGATGGCGTATGTACTGATACGCCGTCGTAAGTCTTACTGAATCTGGCTAATAGATTACTGTTCCTGAACCATTACTGGTAATCTAAAGTCAGCGGTTCGTAAATAATTTGAAAAAAATATTTTTTGCAAAGGAGGTTGACAACAATAACTTGCCTATTAGCCTTGAGAAAGCCCAAAAAGTAGCTAGCTCCACCAGCAGTCCTCGCTATCCATGCCTTCTTTTTAACAATAACTTTATTGGCCTTTGAAAAAAAAAGCCAAAAGGCCAAAACATTGGGCCAGATTCAGATAGAATCGCGTAACTTTCCGGCGGCGTAGCGTATCTCATTTACACTACGCCGTAACTTTGAGAGGCAGGTGCCGTATTCACAGAGAACTTGCGCCCAAAGTTACGGCGGCGTAGCGTAAATGTGCAGGCGTAAGCCCGCGTAATTCAAAGTAGGCTGGTAGTGGGCGTGTTGTATGTAAACTAATCGTGACCCCACGTAAATGACGCGCCAAACGAACTGCGCATGCGCCGGCCGTGGACGGATCCCAGTGAGCATGCTCCAAAATCACGTTGGAAATATTCATTGATATCAACGTGAACGTAACTTACGCCCAGCCCCATTCCCGAACGACTTACGCAAACGACGTAAACGACATACAATTTGACGCTGTTCTGACGTCCATACTTAACATTGGCTGCGCCTCATATAGCAGGGGTAACTTTACGCCGGTTGAACACCTACGTAAATCAATACGAAGGGCGCAACTACGTTTGTGAATCAGCGTATGTATCTAATTTGCATATTCAACGCGTAAATCTATGGAAGCGCCACCTAGCGGCCAGCGTAAATATGCAGTTATGATCCGACGGCATAAGACTTACGTCGGTCGGATCTTGCCTAAATTCCGGCGTATCTGATTCTTTGAGATACGACGGCCCTCATTCGGACATTACGACGGCGTATCTCCAGAGACCTTTCTGAATCTGGCCCAGTAGCTTTTTCCACCTCGGATAGAGGCGGAAAATCTCCATCTGTTGGCTACAAAGAGCCGTGTCATATTTCTGATTTAGAATTTTGTATCATTTAAAAATTTTTTTTATCTATTTTTAGAATCATGGGGCCGGATTCACAAAGCACTTCTCGAGATACGCCGCATAAGTGTAAATATGCGCCGTCGTATCTGTGCGCCGTGCCCATAAAACTAAGATACGCCAAAAAAATGACTTTATCCGACCGACGTAACTTGCCTACGCCGGCGTATAGGGGGGCGCATATTTACACTGGACGCATTTGGAACTCCCATTGATTTTCGATGCAAATATGCAAATGAGGGAGATACGCCGATTCACGAACGTACTTGCACCCGGCACATGTTTTAAGCGATTTACGTAAGGGTTACGTCCGGCGTAAAGTTATTCCCCATATAGGAGGCGCAACTCAAGCAAAGGTATGGACCAGGGAACGGACGCTGTCTAATTTTACGCTGTTTACGTTGTACGTGAATAGGGCTACGTCGTAGGAAGTGATTCATTGTATCTTAGGCAGTTATTTTGATGTAACTGTGAGCATGCGCACTAGGATACGTCCAAGATACGCCGCATGCGCCGTTCGTTTCTTAAAGCTCAGCCCATCATTTGCATGGGGTCACGCTTCATTTAAATGCATCATGCCCACTTCCAGCCCACTTCCACCTTACGTCGACTTAAGCTGACGAATATACGCTACGCCGGCGCAACGTTGGGAGCATTTTCTTTGAGAATTCCATAATTTCCTCTCAACGTTGTGCCGGTGTAGTGTAAATAAGATGCGCTACGCTGGCATAAAGATGCGCCCTGGTATGTGAATCTGGCCCATAGTATAGACAATACTCTTCCTGAACCACCCGAATATAAGCCGAGGCACATAATTTTACCACAAAAAATGGGAAAACTTATTGACTCGAGTATAAGCCTAGGTAGGGAAATGCAGCAGCTACTGTAAGTGGAAAAGTGGGTCAACAATGCCCATTTACAGCCTCACTGTGCCCATTTGCAGCCTCGCTGTGGCTACCTGCATTCCTCACTGTGCCGATCTTCATGCCTCACTGTGCCGATCTTCATGCCTCACTGTGCCCATCTGTATGCCTCACTGTGCCCATCTGTATGCCTCACTGTGCCCATCAGCATGCCTCACTGTGCCCATCAGCATGCCTCACTGTTCCCATCTGCATGCCTCACTGTTCCCATTTGCATGCCTCACTGTTCCCATTTGCATGCCTCACTGTGCCCATTTGCATGCCTCACTGTGCCCATTTGCATGCCTCACTGTGCCCATCTGCATGCCTCGCTGTGCCCATCTGCATGCCTCACTGTGCCTCACCATTCCCATCCCCCTGTCTCACTGTGTCCATCTTCAGCCTCATCTACCTTGATCTCCAGAACACCGGCGCTGTGACATGAAGCCAGTCTAGTCGGGGGCCGTGCAGTGTAACAAAACCCCACCTCCTCCGTGAAAGAACACTGATTCAGTTTCCCACCAGTAAGTCAGTGTTCCGCCTATCACAGACGAGGACGAGGAGGCGGGGCTTTGTTACACTGCACGGCTGCCGACTAGACTGACATCACAGCGCCGGGAGATCAGACGCATGAGGCTGCAGATGGACACAGTGAGACAGGGAGACTCGAGTATAAGCCAAGGGGGGTTTTTTTTCAGCACAAAAAAATGTGCCGAAAAACTTGACTTATACTCGAATATATACGGTAGTTCCACCAGCAGTCCTAGCTACCCATGACTTATTTTTAACAATTACTTTATTATCTTTGAAAAAAATCCCCCAAAAATTGCTATTTTCACCTCTGATAGACATCAGTGGGGTTCGGCGCCAAGTTTGGGGTTCGTAGGACCCGGCTTGTACTGAACCCGGCCAGGTTCTCCTATCCCTAATCTCCGTCTGTTGGCTACAAAGAGCCGTGTTATATCCCTGATTAAGAATGTTGTATCGTTTTAGGAAATTAGTATCTATGTTTAGAATCATAGTACACTCTTCCTGAACCGTCGCCGGCAATCTCAGTTTGGCGCTTCGTTAATCATTTAAAAAAAATAATAATAATTCACCAATAACGTGCTTATTAGTCTTGAAAAAAGCTGCAAAAGTAGCTTGTTTCTCCTCTCTAAAGCCCCATACACACTATCAGTTTTCCTGACGGTTTTCTCTTCAGGTTTACCAAAACCATGTAGTGCAAGGGCCTGCCTGATTGCATACAAATTGAAACTCTTGAGGTTTGACCTCATATTAGATGTTTTTGGTAAACCTGAAGAGAAAACTGTCAGGAAAACTGATAGTGTGTATGGGGCTTGAGGCGGCGTACACACGACCAAGGTTCTCGCTGGAAACCAGCGAGAACCTCGCTGGAAGCTGCATTCCAGCGAGGACCTCGGCCGTGTGTACGCTCTCTATTTGCTCGACGGCCCGCCTGGAAGAATAGCTGGTTGCCATTCCCGACGGGCGGGTCGCCAATTTCGACGGCCGGCAGGGAACCTCGACGGGCGGAACGATGTGTTCTGCCCGTCGAGGTTCTCTGCCGTGTGTACACGGCCTGAGACTTCAGTTGGGTTCGGCAATAAATTCAGGGTTCAGAGACTTCCCCGAACCCGGCTCGGCCACGTTCACTCATCCTTACTCTCTATACAATTGGTTTGTTGGAAATTTGCAAGCCTGTGTACAGTGGAACCTCAGATTACGAGCATAATTTGTTCCAGGAGAATGCATGTAATCCAAAGCACTCGTATATCAAAGCAAGTCTCCCCATAGAAGTCAATGGAAACTCATATAATTATTTCCATATTGAATTCTGTGGTATGCAGTACTGCATGTGGCCAGAGGTGGGAGGGGGGGGGCGGAACAATCTATTGGGATTTGGCCCTTTGCTTGATTTTATCAGGCCCTTGGTGCACTATTTCATTCACTGACACCAATGAAGGGGCACAATTCCTCCTAATGGCACCAACAATGAGACACAGTTCCTCCCAATGAAAAAAGCTAGTAAACTGGCCCTTTGTTTGGAAAATTTGGGGACCACGGGTAAAGATCAGGGGTCCCCAAATTTTCCAAACAATGGGCAATTTTACTGTCCTTCAGACATTAGGGGGGCTGGACTGTGGTCAGTTGGAGTAGAAATAAGTAAGAGCAACCAATGATGCATCTTTGGCGTTGCTTGGGAGGAATTGTGTCCCATCGTTGTGTCATTGGGACCAATTGTGCCCCTCTGCTGGGGTCTGTAGGAGTAAATATGCCCCATCGTTGGTGTCAGTGAATGGAATGGTGCCCCATTGTTGGTGTCAGTGAGAGGAATTGTGCACCATTTTTTTTTCATTGGGAGGAACTGTGTCTCATTGTTGGTGCCATTAGGAGGAATTGTGCCCCTTCATTGGTGTCAGTAAATGAAGTGCACCAAGGGCCTGATAAAAGCAAGCAAAGGGCTGCATTCAGCCCCCGGGCCACATTTTGGAGACCACTGATCTATACAGTTGGTTTGTTGGAAATTTGCAAGCCTGTTTACAGTGGAACCTCGGATTACGAGCATAATTTGTTCCAGAAGAATGCATGTAATCCAAAGCACTCGTATATCAAAGCGAGTTTCCCCATAGAAGTCAATGGAAACTCATACAATTCGTTCCACATTGACTTCTATGGTATGCAGTACTGCATGTGGCCAGAGGTGGGTGGGGGGCCCCTGGAGACACTCAGAAACACTTGGAAACACTCAGAAACCGCTCAGACACTTGGAGAGGCTCGGGAACTAAGTGTTTCTGAGCAGCTTCCAAATGTCACCGGTGCCGCCGCACCTCTGTCCAAATGCAGAGGCTTGTATCCTGCAAACCAAGTCATGATTTAACCACTTCCCTACGGCCGTACGACTATATACGGCCGCAGGGTGGCTCTAATTCTCTGGGCCGCCGTGTTTTCACGGCGGCCCCTTTCTTCGTTCCCAGCGCGCAGCGGGGAACTTCTGTACTGGCCGTGTCCCTTGGACACAGCCAATTACAGATCGCCGCGAACGGCCAATCGGAGTTTGCGATGCGATCTGTGCGGTGAATGAGAGATGATCTCATATGTAAACATATGAGATAATTTCTCATTGCCGGCTCTCACAATGACGGCGTCCTGTCAGGGAGAGAGGAGACCGATCTGTGTTCCTTGTACATAGGGACACAGATTGGTCACCCCCCAGTCACCCCCCCCTCCCCCCACAGTTAGAACACAATGCAGGATACACATTAACCCCTTCCTCACCCCCTAGTGTTAACCCCTTCCCTGCCAGTCACATTTATACAGTAATTAGTGCATATTTATAGCACTGATTGCAGTATAAATGTGAATGGTGCCAAAAATGTGTCAAAAGTGTCCGATGTGTCCGCCATAATGTCGCAGTCGCAATAAAAATTGCACATCGCCGCCATTACTAGTAAAAAAAGAAATAATAAAAAATTATAATTCTGTCCCTTATTTTGTAGGCGCTATAACTTTTGCGCAAACCAGTCACTTATTGCGATTTTTTTATTTTATTTTTTTTTACCAAAAATATGTAGAAGAATACGTATCGCCCTAAACTGAATTTTTTATTTTTTTTTTAAATTGGGCTATTTTTTTTAAATTTTTAAATTCAAAATTGTCGTCCTTTTTTGTTTATAGCGCAAAAAATAAAAACCGCAGAGGTGACCAAATACCACCAAAAGAAAGCTCTATTTGTGGGGGAAAAAAGGACGCCAATTTTGTTTGGGAGCCACGTCGCACGACCGCGCAATTGTCAGTTAAAGCGACGCAGTGCCTCAAGCTGAAATGTCACCTGGTCAGGAAGGGGGTATACATGCCCAGTAAGGAAGTGGTTAAAAAAAAAAAATAGCTCATAATACGAAACGCTTGTTACTCGCAATCCGAGGTATTACTGTACCTACTACAAAAAGCCATGTCATCTTGATTAAAACAATTTTGTATCATTTTAGAAAACTAGCATTGATTTTTAGAAATGTAATATACTCTTCCTGGACCATCAACAATCACTTGCTTATGGCCCGACTGTCCCAGGAGACAGATTCGACCGTGTGTACGGGCGAGCCGACGGATTTGGCCACCCGACAGCATGCTTTGAAATCCGTCGGCTGGGAACCCGTCCGCCCGACATGTCTGCTGGTTAGTACGCTAACCAGCAGACATGTCTTCTCGCACACGCGCCAAATGGATTCGACGCATGCGCGGAAGTGTTTTACTTCCTGGTGCGGTGACGTGGCGGCGTCAACGTCACCGCCACGTCACCTCGCCGTCTGATGGCAGGGATTTTGGTTTGATCGTGTGCACACGATCAAACCAATACGTCCCCAGCAGACAGATTTGTTCAAATCTGAACAAATCTGTCTGCTCGTGTGTACGGGGCCTAAGTCTTGAAAAAAGCCAAAAAGGTAGCTAGCTCCACCCACCAGTAGTCCTAACTACCTATCCCTTCTTTTTAGCAATAACTTTATTAGCCTTGAAAAAAGGCCAAAAAGTAGCTCATTTCACCTCCCATAGACATTTGTGGGGTTCAGCACTAAGTTTGGGGTTCGCGGGACCCGGCTTGAACTGAACCCGGCCAGGTTCTCTCTCATCCCTAATCTCCGTCTGTTGGCTACAAAGAGTCGCGTCGTGTTTCTGATTAAGAATTTTGTATCATTTTAGGAAATGAGTATCTATTTTTAGAATCGTAGTACACTCTTCCTGAACCGTCGCCGGCAATCTCAGGTCAGCGCTTCGTAAATCATTTAAAAAATATATAAAAAAAAATCTCGCCCTCTTTTTTCCTCGCCAGCGGAATACTTGAAAAGAACAGAAGCGAGAGAACCCTTCTTTTTTTTTTTTTATTCGGTGGCGGAGTCGTACGCGTAATCTGCAATTCAAAGTTATTCATGTACTGTAACCGACCAATTAGGAAAATCTATAAGTGCTTAGGAAATGAAGACGCCCGTCCTCTGATATATATATGACAATTTAGTTATTGCTGGTGGGAATTCCGACGCGCGCCGTAATGCGAACTAATCCGAGCGGCGATGGATCAATATGCAATTCTTAGAGGATTTTTATTACCGCACTTTTATATTCTTTAGGATATGGTAATTTCCCGGCGCTGAGGGCTCGATAATCTTTTCTCTGCATTATTAAATAAAAAGAAAAAATATATATTCACGGCCTCGTTAAACTTTGGAAATCACGCGAGCGGCGTTTTGATCATCGATGTCTCTGTGTTTGCGCACCTGGCGGCCTTGAGGGGAGGGGGAAGCGCCGCTTTAACCGCTTCGTCTCCGCGCCATCGACCCTCCGGCTCGTTTCCGCGACCCTGAACGCGTTTTTTTTTTTTTCACGTATCCGCTCCTGCCGATCTTGAGTGGAAAGCTATTGACAGGTGCCCTCGTCTCTCTCGCTTACTCTTAAAAGCGAGTTTTGATTTTCTCTCTCTCTTTTTTTTTTGTGAAATGTTGAAGATCGCGCATACATTTGACAAGGTCACAGCGCGGGAACCTCAGCCCAATTATACAGCCTTTCAGGGTGTCCTTCATATGAGAGAGGATTGAGCTGGGTGAATATTAACAAGTCATTCCTGGCAGTTAAGGATCCAAAAAAATGTGTTACTGCGGGGAGAGAGGGAGGGGAATGAATTATGAATGAGCTGTATTGATTATCGCTGTAAATAAAGAGAGGGCCCCCAGGAGGAACGGGAGATCAAGGGACCAGATCGGAGGACTGGGGTAGGATGCTTGGACTGGTGTCGGCTGTTTCATGTCATATTTGATTTTATACCTTGTGGCTCCTGAGATCAATGGGCACTGGAGGCGAGCCTCTCATCACAAATTAATCACATATTCTCTCTGTCTATTCTGCATATATTTATGCAAAAGTGTCATAAAATGCACGCAGAGCACTTGTCAGCCCCGACCAACTTAACCTCATTTCAAAGTTTTCCTTTCTTTTTCTCTTCTGTTTCTGGCCTTACATCCTCATTGTACAGATGAACGCCTACTTTTCTTTGGAACGCGGTGGGACTCGCGTTTAATGGAAGCCTGGACTGAGCGGAATGTGGGCTGCTGACCTCCTTCTGGAAATATAGAGCGCCAGGCGGACTTTTGGTTTCAATCTTTTCTGGGTAGCTTCTGACCCAGGAGAACCAGCGATCACAGAGTGATCCCGATCCAGAACGATCTTAGACAGGGCTGTCTTACTGAGAGGGCATATCTGGGCACTGCCCAGGGGCCCCAGCTGCATGGGGGCCCCCTGCACTTCCCCAAAGCAATGCTTGGGGTAGCTTGGGTGGCTATAGTGCTAGAGGTATCGGGGATGTAGAGAGGCCACAGTGTAGGGGGTATCAGGGATGTAGTGGGTTCACAATGCAAGGGGTATATTATGGTATATAGTTACAGTACTGGGGGGAATATCTGGGGTGTAGAGGGGTTAGAGTGCTGGGGGGATATCTGGGGTGTAGAGGGGTCAGAGTGCTGGGGGGATATCTGGGGTGTAGAGGGGTCAGAGTGCTGGGGGGATATCCGGGGTGTAGAGGGGTCAGAGTGCTGGGGGTGATAACTGGGGTGTAGAGGGGTCAGAGTGTTGGGGGGATATGTGGGGTGTAGAGGGGTGAGAGTGCTGGGGGATATCTGGGGTGTAGAGGGGTGAGAGTGCTGGGGGATATCTGGGGTGTAGAGGGGTCAGACTTCTGGGGGAATATCTGGGGAGTAGAGGGGTCAGAGTGCTGGGGGGATATCTGGGGTGTAGAGGGGTCAGAGTGCTGGGGTGATGTCTGGGGTGTAGAGGGGTAAGAGTGCTGGGGGAGATGTAGGGCGTAGAGGGGCCAGAGCATTACTTTGCCCAGGGGCCCACAATGCTATTTATATGGCCCTGATCTTAGGGTGCGCCAGATTTATATTGATCTTAGAATGATCCTGGTCCATATTGAACGATGATCAGTGTTGTCACATCAGTGACGTCACACGCCCAGCCACGCCCCCTTACAGTAAGAATCAAAAACTAGGACACACTTAACCCCTACAGGCCACGCCCTACAGGTTAACCCCTTCCCTGCCATTGTCATTTTTACAGTACCCAGTGCATTTTTATAGCACTGATCGCTGTATAAATAACAATGGTCCCAAAAATGTGTCAAAAGTGCCCCTGATGACGTCAATTGTGACGAAACGATCGTAGGGTTTTATGCACACGTACTGCACATGTGCGATCTGCATTGGTAGGCTGACACACCACGGAGCCCTTCATTTCATCCTTGCAAGGAACAATTTTATCTTATACTCTGCTACTGAGTGGATGTATTTTTTTTTTTGTATTAATTTTAAATTAAATCCTTTTTGAATGCCTACACTATGGGAAGTCTACTTTTCTTTTTTTTCTATTGGGCACCATTAACCCCATATCATCGGATGTTCACACACCCCTCCTTGGAAATACTTGAGGATTACATTCCTACCCAGTTTGGAAAGTGGCGGTTTGAGTCCCTGGATTGACCCCTGGTGGTAGGATTTCACAACATCTCGGGGAGGATCATTAACCACTTCCATACAGGGGGGGGGGGCACATATACACCTTCCTGCCCAGACCAATTTTTAGCTTTCAGCGCTGTTGCACTTTGACAATTGCGCGGTCGTGCTACTCTGCACCCAAACAACATTTTTATAATTTTGTTCCCAGAAATAGAGCTGTTCTTTTGGTGGTATTTGATCACCTCTGGGATTTTTATTTTCTGCTAAAAAAAAAAAAAAAAAACAGAAAATTTAGAAAAAAAAAAACCTTTTTGTTTCAATTACAAAACATTGTAAATAAGTAAGTTTTCTCTTTCAATAATGGGCACTGATGGGCACCGGTGAGGTGGCACCAATGAGGTGGCACTGATGAGATGGCATTGATGGGCACTGATTACGGGCACTAATATGCGGCACTGGGCACTGATAGGTGGCACGGATGGGCACTGATAGGTGCCAAGGATGGGCACTGATAGGTGCCACGGATGGGCATAGATGGGCACTGATAGGTTGCACTCATAGGCGGCACGTATGGGCACTGATAGGTGGCACGGATGGGCACTGATAGGTGGCACGGATGGGCACTGATAGGTGGCACTAATGTACTACAATGTGTTGTACTAATGGATGCCAATCAGTGCCAAACAATAATGCCTGCCAATCAGTGATGCCCATTGTGGGCACTAATTGGCATCCATTGTGGGCACTGATTGGCATCCATTGTGGGCACTGATTGGCATCCATTATTCATTTCTGATCGTCCTCCCTGGTGGTCTAGGGTGGCATACCTGTGGTGGGCATCCCTGGTGGTCTAGTGGCATCCCTGGTGGTCTAGTGTGGGCATCCTCGGGGGGGCTGCGCTGATAATTGATCGGGGTTGTGGTGTTGAGCAGCAGGACATTCGTAAAGGATAATTCATTCATATTTATTCACGTATATTTAGCACCTAGCGCAAACTATCCCTGTTCCCCTTTCCTTTTTACCCAAAAGTTTCCGATGTGTCCGCCATAATGTCGCAGTCACGATAAAAATCGCTGATCGCCGCCACTAGTAGTAAAAAAAATGATAATAATAAAAATGCCATAAAACTATGCCCTTTTTTGTAGACGCTATAACTTTTGCGCAAACCAATCAATAAACGCTTATTGTGATTTTGTTTACCAAAAAATATGTAGAAGAATACGTATCGGCCTAAACTGAGGAAATTTTTTTTATTCATATCTTTTTTTGGGGATATTTATTATAGCAAAAAGTAAAACATTTGTTTTTTTCTAAATTGTCGCTCTATTTTTGTTTATAGTGCAAAAAAAAAATAATCTCAGAGGTGATACCACCAAAAGAAATCTCTATTTGTGGGGGAAAAAAGTAAGTCGATTTTGTTTGGGAGCCGCGTCGCACGACCGCGTAATTGTCAGTTAAAGCGACGCAGTGCCGAATCGCAAAAAGGGGCCGGGTCCTTTACCTGCATAATGGTCCGGGGGTTAAGTGGTTAAACACAGTGTGATATATTTCAAGCATTTTCTTTCTTTTAGTTTTGATAATTATGGCTTACAGCGAGTGACACCCCAAAATTCAGTATCTCAGAAAATTAAAATATTACATAAGACCAATAAGAAAAAAAAAGGATTTTTAACCACTTAAAAACCGCCTCCTGCACTTATACGTCGGCAGAATGGCACGGCTGGGCACATGCACGTACAGGTACGTGCTGTGCTAGTACCCACCCGTGGCGCGCGCCCGTGACCCGGTCCGAAGCTCCGGGACAGCGGGACTCGTGAACCCGATCGCGGCTGGAGTGCGGCGATCGTTCCCCGGAGCTGAAGAACGGGGAGAGGTGTGTGTAAACACGGCTTCCCTGTGCTTCACTGTGGCAGCAGCATCGATCATGTCATCCCTTTTATAGGGGGACACAATCGATGACGTCACACCTACAGCCACACCCCCCTACAGTAGTAAACACACTTCAGGTCACACATATCCCCATCAGCGCCCCCTTGTGGTTAACTCCCAAACTGCAACTGTCATTTCCACAGTAAACAACTCATTTTAAACGCATTTTTTTGCTGTGAAAATGACAATTGTCCCAAAAATGTGTCAAAATTGTCCGAAGTGTCCTCCATAATGTCGCAGTCACAAAGAAAAATCTAACTAAAAAAATTAAAATGCAATAAAACTATCCCCTATTTTGTAAACGCTATAAATTTTGCGCAAACCAACCGATAAACACTTATTGCGATTTTTTTTTTTACCAAAAATAGGTAGAAGAATACGTAACGGCCTAAAATGTGGAATTTTTTTTTAATTTTTTTTATATTTTTTTGGGGGATATTTATTATAGCAAAAATATTGCATTTTTTTTTTTCAAAATTGTCGCTCTATTTTTGTTTATAGCGCAAAAAATACAAAACGCAGAGGTGATCAAATACCACCAAAAGAAATCTATATTTGTGGGGAAAAAAGTAACCCAATTTTGTTTGGGAGGCACATCGCACGACCGCGCAATTGTCAGTTAAAGCGACGCAGTGCCGAATTGTAAAAGGGGGCCAGGTTCTTTAGCTGCATATTGGTCCGGTCTTAAGTGGTTAATACAGAAACGTTGTCTTAGAGAAAAGTCTGTCCGTATACAGTGTAGTTTGCACTCAATACTTGGTCGGGCTCCTTTTGCATTAATTAGTCCATCAATGCGGAGTGGCATGGAGGCACTGCTGAGGTGTGATGGAAGTCCAGGTTACTCTGATAGCGGCCTTCAGCTCTTCAGCATTGTTGGGTCTCATGTCTCTCATCTTGCTTTTGACAATTCCCCACAGATTCTTTATGGGGTTCAGGTCAGGTGAGGTTTCTGGCCAATCAAGCATAGTGATCCCATGGTCATGTGACCAGGTATTGGTAGTTTTGGCAGTGTGGGAGGTGCCAAGTCCTACTGGAAAATGAAATCAGCTTCTCCATAAAGCTGGTCAGCAGAGGGAAGCATGAAGAGCTCTAGAATGTCCTGGTAGAAGACTTTGTGTTGACTTTTTGGACATTTTGTTCACGTGTAGTAGGATGACAATACAGTTTGACTTGACTTGATAAAACACAGAGGACCAATGACACGGCTCCTCAAATCATCACTGACTGTGGAAACTTCACACTTGACCTCATGCAACTTGGATTCTGTCGCTCTCCACTCCTCCTCCAGACTCTGGGACCGCGATTTCCAAATGAGACGCAACATTTTACACAGTCTGTTATGATTTGGGGAGCCGTGTCACCTGCTGGTGTTGGTCCTCTGTGTTTTATCATTTAGAAGGTTTCTTCACCCAGTATGGCCGCCAAAGTCCCTTTGACCACTTAAGACCCGGACCAAAATGCAGGTAAAGGACCTTGCCCCTTTTTGTGATTCGGCGCTGCGTCGTTTTAACTGACAATTGCGTGGTCGTGCGACGTGGCTCCCAAACAAAATTGGCGTCCTTTTTTCCCCACAAATAGAGCTTTCTTTTGGTGGTATTGGATCACCTCTGCGGTTTTTATTTTTTGCGCTATAAACAAAAATAGAGCGACAATTTAAAAAAAAATGCAATATTTTTTACTTTTTGCTATAATAAATATCCCCCAAAAATATTTAAAAAAACATTTTTTTTCCTCAGTTTAGGCCGATACGTATTCTTCTACATATTTTTGGTAAAAAAAATCGCAATAAGCGTTTATCAGTTGGTTTTCGCAAAATTTATAGCGTTTACAAAATAAGGGATAGTTTTATTGCATTTTTATTAATTTTTTTTTTTTACTACTAATAGCGGCAATCAGCGATTTTTTTTCGTGACTGCAACATTATGGTGGACACTTCGGACAATTTTGACACATTTTTGGGACAATTGTCATTTTCACAGCAAAAAATGCATTTAAATTGCATTGTTTACTGTGGAAATGACAGTTGCAGTTTGGGAGTTAACCACAAGGGGGCGCTGTGACTTTGAGTGTTCCCTGTGTGTGTGTTTACAACTGTAGGGGGGTGTGGCTGTAGGTGTGACGTCATCGATCGCGTCCCCCTATAACAGGGATGACGCGATCGATGCTGCGGCCACAGAGGAGCACGGGGAAGCCATGTTTACACACGGCTCTCCCCGTTCTTTAGCTCCAGGGACGGATCGCCGCACTGCAGCGGCGATCGGGTCCGCGAGTCCCGCGGACCGGGTCCCGGAGCTTCAGACCGGGTCACGGGAGCGAGACCTGCGGGCGTGCGCCCGTGACCCACGGCTGGGTACTAGAAACCAACGTATATATACCTTGATGTGCCCAGTCGTGCCATTCTGCCGACGTAAATGTGCAGTAGGCGGTCCTTAAGTGGTTAAAGGGGTTGTAAAGGTACAATTTTTTTTTTTACTAAATATCTTCCTTTACCTTAGTGCAGTCCTCCTTCACTTACCTCATCCTTCAATTTTGCTTTTAAATGTCCTTATTTCTTCTGAGAAATTCTCACTTCCTGTTCTTCGGTCTGTAACTCCACACAGTAATGCAAGGCTTTCTCCCTGGTGTGGAGTGTCGTGCTCACCCCCCTCCCTTGGACTACGGGAGAGTCAGGCCACCCACTAACACACAGCTCATTTCTCTATATGCAATGTAGCGAGCATCCTGACTCTCCCGTAGTCCAAGGGAGGGGGGTGAGCACGACACTCCACACCAGGGAGAGAGCCTTGCATTACTGTGTGGCGTTACAGACAGAGGAACAGGAAGTGAGGATTTCTCAGAAGAAATAAGGACATTTAAAAACAAAATGGAAGGATGAGGTAAGTGAAGGAGGACTGCACTAAGGGAAAGGAAGCTATTTAGGATTTGTTTTACTTTTTACAACCCCTTTAAGCTCCATACACACGGTCAGAATTCCCGTCAGAATTCCGACCGTGTGTAGGCTCCATCTGACTTTTTCTGTCGGGAATTCCGACAGAAATAGATTGAGAGCGGGTTCTCAATTTTTCCGCCAGAATTTCCGAACCCATTGGAAATTCCGGCCTTGTGTATGAGGCTTGAGAGTTACATAGTAGGTGAGGTTGAAAAAAGACACACGTCCATCAAGTCCAACCTATGTGTGCGATTATATGTCAGTATTACATTGTATAATCCTGTATGTTGTGGTTGTTCAGATGCTTATCTAAAAGTTTCTTGAAACTATTGATGCCCCTCCCCCGCTGAGACCACCGCCTGTGGAAGGGAATTCCACATCCTTGTCGCTCTTACAATAGAGAACCCTCAATGAATTTTAAAGTTAAACCTCTGTTCTTCTAAGTTTAATGAGTGGCCACGTGTCTTGTTAAACTCCTTTCCGTGAAAAAGTTTTATCCCTATTGTGGGGTCACCGGTATGGTATTTGTAAATTGAAATCATATCCCCTCTCAAGCGCCTCTCTTTTACAGAGAGAATAAGTTCAGCGCTCACAACCTTTTCTCATCACTAATATCCTCCAGACCCTTTATTAGCTTTGTTGCCCTTCTTTGTACTCGCTCCATTTCCAGTACATGTATTAGGATGTATTCTGGCCTAGGCCGACAAGGCCCAGGCCTAGGGCGGCACTTTGCGGGGGGCGGCAGAGGGCCAATCACAAGATTCTGGGGGGGGCATCATGGGAAATTAAGTCTCTGGCCCCAGCCCCCAGCATGCAAGCACTCTGCTGGAGGGAGGTGGTGTTAAAAGAGGCGCAAAAGAGAATACTGTGCTTGAGAAACCAGAGAGGGAGCCACATTGTACCCCGCACCACCAGAGAGCAGCGCTGTACCCCATGCCGTGCTGTACCCTGCGCCACCAGAGAACTGCGCTGTACCCCGCGTCACTAGAGAGGGAGCCACGCTGTACCCGTGCCACCAGAGAGGGAGCCACACTGTACCAGCGCCACCAGAGAGGGAGCGACACTGTACCCGCACCACCAGAGAGGAAGCCACGCTGTACCTCCGCCACCACAGAGGGAGCCACGCTGTACCCGCACCACCAGAGAGGTAGCTGTAACCCAGGGCTCAACAAATTCCGGTCGCCATGGCGACTAGAAAAAGCGTCCTGGCGAGTGGGGTCTTGGCTGGGAAGGTAGACATGGGAAAAAAACAATTTGTTCCATAGGACCGGTGCTCTGAGGACTAGGCCGAAGCTGCGGCCTCGCCTATAACATCCTGCCCGCAGCTTGTGGCGATCCTGGGAAAAGGCCGCGAGCGGCATCTGTCCTCTGTCCTTCTCCCACGGCTCCCTCTGTCCGTGTCCCTCTGTCCGTCTCCCACAGCATCCCTCTGTCCGTGTCCCTCTGTCCGTCTCCCACGGCATCCCTCTGTCCGTCTCCCACGGCGTCCCTCTGTCCATCTCCCACGGCGTCCCTCTGTCCGTCTCCCACGGCGTCCCTCCGTCCGTCTCCCACGGCGTCCCTCCGTCCGTCTCCCACGGCGTCCCTCCGTCCGTCTCCCACGGCGTCCCTCTGTCCGTCACCCACGGCGTCCCTCTCTCCTCTTCCCATGAATATGACAGGGCAGTCTTAAAGATGAAGGGGTGTGGCTTTGACAGGAAGGGGTGGGTCATATTTAAATTAGGGGGTGCGCAAGTTTAGTCAGGCCTAGGGCAGCACAAAACCTAAATACACCTCTGAGTACATCCTTCCTGAGGACTGGTGCCCAGAACTGGATGGCATACTCCAGGTGCTGCCGGACCAGAGTCTTGTAGAGAGGGAGAATTATCGTTTTATCTTTGGAGTGAATCCCCTTTTTAATGCCAATATTCTGTTTTGTTAGCAGCAGCTTTACATTGCATGCCATTGCTGAGCCTATCATCTACTAGGACCCCCAGGTCCTTTTCCATCCTAGATTCCCCCAGGAGGTTCTCCCCCCCCCCCCAGTGAGAAGATTGCATTCATATTTTTGCCACCCAAATGCATTATTATACATTTTTCTACATTAAACCTCATTTTCTATGTAGTTAACCCCCCCCCCCTACCCCATTAAATTGTTCAGATCTTCTTGCAAGGTTTCCACATCCTGCGGATAAGTTATTGCCCTGCTTAGCTTAGTATCGTTTGCAAATACAGAGATTGCA
This sequence comes from Rana kukunoris, assembly GCA_029574335.1. Taxonomy (NCBI): domain Eukaryota; kingdom Metazoa; phylum Chordata; class Amphibia; order Anura; family Ranidae; genus Rana; species Rana kukunoris. The sequence goes on from JAJQKJ010001590.1 coordinate 215,856, forward strand.
CTGCTTACCCCATCCTCCAGATCATTTATGAACAAATTAAACAGGATTGGTCCCAGCACAGGACCCTGGGGGACCCCACTACCCACCCTTGACCATTCCGAGAACTCCCTATTTTTCACCACCCTCTGAACCTGCCCTTGTATCCGTTTTTCAATCCATGTACTCACCCTATGGTCCATGTACTCGCCCTATGGTCCACATACTCACCCTATGGTACATGTACTCACCCTATGGTCTATGTACTCACCCTATAGCCCATACCAACAAACCTTATTTTGTACAGTAAACGTATATGGGGAACTGTGTCAAATTCTTTTGCAAAATCCAGATACACCACATCTACGGGCCTTTCTTCATCCAGATACACCACGTCTACGGGCCTTCCTTCATCTAGATCAGGGGTCTTCAAACTACGGCCCTCCAGTTGTTCAGGAACTAAAATTCCCATCATGCCTAGTCATGTCTGTGAATGTCAGATTTTTACAATGCCTCATGGGAAGTGTAGTTCCACCACAGTTTGAAGATCCCTGATCTAGATGGCAGCTCAACTCCTCATAGAAGGTTAATAGATTGGTTTGGCAAAAACGATTCCTCATGAATCCATGCTGATTACTGCTAATGATACCGTACTGTATATAGTCCCTTAACATGCCCTCCAAGAGCTTACATACTATTGATGTTAGGCTAACTGGTCTGTAATTCAGTGTCCAATCAGGATGGTCTGAGTGCACTTGGAATCAGAAGGCTCACTGGTGTCACCAAACGCTCTGGGTGCACTAAAAGATTTTCTTATGCCATGGCATGACACTTGGAGGCACAGGAGCATACTGGGGATTTTAGATGACACTGGGGTGCACTTGTGACACTTGGAGACACAGGGGTGCACAGGGCACACTAGATGACACCGATGACACTTTGAGGCTTAGGGGCACACATGGTGTACTAGACGACACTGGGTTTATTGGTGACACTTGGAGGAACAGGGGTGCACAAGGCACACTAGAATACATTGGCATACACTGGTGACACTTGCAGCCACAGGGGTGCACAAGATACACTGGTGACACTTGGAAGCATGGGAGTGCACAGAGAACACGAGATGACACTAGTAACACTATACTGGGGTGTACTGGTGTCATTTGAAGGCATGGGGACACACGGGATGCTCTAGTTTACCCTGGGGTACACGTGAGACACTTGGAGGCACAGGGGTGCACAGGGCACACTACATGAAACTGGTGACACTTGGAGACTCAGGGGCACACATAGAGTACTAGCCGACACTGGGTGTACTGGTGACACTTGGAGGAACAGGGGTGCACAAGGCACACTAGATCACACTGGGATACAATGGTGACCCTTGGAGGAACAGGGGTGCACAAAGCACACTGGATGACCCTGGGTACACAGGTGACCCTTGGAGGAATATGGGTGCACAAGGCACACTGGATCACACTGGGATACACTGGTGATCCTTGGAGGAACAGGGGTGCACAAGGCACACTGGATGACACTGGGGTACACTGGTGACCCTTGGAGAAACAGGGGTGCACAAGGCACATTGGATCACACTGGGATACACTGGTAAACCTTGGAGGAACGGAGATGCACAAGGCACAATGGATGACACTGGGGTACACTGGTGAGACTTGGAAGCATGGGAGTGCACAGGGGAAACTAGGTGATGCTGGTGGCGACTTGTAGGGGTCAGGGGCACACAGAGTGCACTAGATGATACTGTGGTGCACTGGTGACATTTGGAGGCATGGGGGCACACAGGGTGCTCTAGATTACCCTGGGGTACACTGGTGACATTTGGAGGAATGGGGGTACACAGGGTGCTCTAGATTACCCTGGGGTACACTGGTGACACTTGGAGGCACAGGGGTGCACAGGGCACACTAGATTACACTGGGATACACTGGTGACCCTTGGAGAAAAGAGGGTGCAAAAGGCACACTAGATCACACTGGGATACACTGGTGACCCTTGGAGGAAAAGGGGTGCAAAAGGCACACTAAAGCACACTGGGATACACTGGTGACACTTGGAGGAACAGAGGTGCACAAAGCACACTGGATCACATTTGGGTACACCGGTGACACTTGGAGGAACAGGGGTGCACAGGGAACACTAGATGACACTAGTAACACCTGCAGCCATGGGGGCACACAGGGAACACTAGGTGATGATGTTGAACAATTGCAGAGGTGGGAGGGGCACTAGATGATACTGGGGTACACTGGTGACATTTGGAGGCATGGGGCACACAGGGTGCTCTAGATTACCCTGGGAAACACTGGTGACATTTGGGGGCATGGGAGCACACAGGGTGCTCTAGATTACCCTGGGGTGCACTGGTGACATTTGGAGGAATAGGGGCACACAGGGTGCTCAAGATTACCCTGGGGTACACTGGTGACATTTGGAGTCATGGGGGCACACAGGGTGCTCTAGATTACCCTGGGGTACACTGGTGACATTTGGAGTCATGGGGGCACACAGGGTGCTCTAGATTACCCTGGGGTACACTGGTGATACTTGGAGGCACAGGGGTGCACAGGGCAAACTACATAACACCAGTGACATTCAGAGGCTCAGGGGTACACAGGGTGTACTAGACAACACTGGGTGTAGTGGTGACACTTGGAGGAACAGGGGTGCAGAAGGCAGATTATCCTGGGGTACATTGGTGACACTTGGAGGCACAGGGGTGCACAGGGCACACCACAAGACACTGGGGTATACTGGGGATGTTTGGAGCTATAGGGACACAAATGTAACACTAGATATTATTGGGGTGCAAGGGGGATACTTTTGAGGCACGGGAGGTAAGTACAGCAGCAGGGAGGCTCAGCTAAAGAATAGTGATACTTTCCTCAAACACTGAACCTCACGTTGTGTCACGTCGCAATTTAAACTGTCATCAATCAGGAGAGCTGTCTCATGATTGGCCACAGTGTTGAAGGGGTGACCCAACGTTGGATTCCAGGAGAGGTGAGTCCCACAAACCATGAAAAAAAAAAAGAATGAAATATCAATATGGATCCTATATAAATATGCCGCATTTTCCATGTATTCGGTCTTGGCGCCGGGGTCAGGAACCAAAGCCGCGTCCTCCTCGTAATTTCTGCCCTCGCTGTAACGAGCGGAAACGTGTAGAGAAAATTGTTTCTTTTTTAGCTAATACCCCAATTCTTCATCCTGACACCGGCCTTATTATCGGCTTTCTCTCTCCGCAAGAAACGTAAAAGGCTTTTAAGCAAAAAAGTGCAAACATGGAAGGAGCTCCGTTCAAATATAGATATTTTTGCCTCATAAAAAGCGAGGAATCAATGGACTTTTAATTGGCGGAGCGCGGGGCGCAATAACACACCGAGACAAAGTTTAATTTCCTATTTCCCGGGCGGCGATAAACCATCGGGCTTTGATGTTTATCTGCTTTTATCAGCATCGCGGAAAGATTTAAATTGTGACCTGAGACGCTCGCTCTCATCGCGCCAAATGATGCCTCGGAGGCGCGGGGAACGCCAGGTGCTCCATATCGCCAGCGCTTTCCTTTCTGACATTTGTAAATATTTTACAGACGTGTTTCACTCCGCGACAATCTAAAACGAAACCTTTGAAAAAATATATATCGACCAAATGAAAAATTCATTATTTTAGCGTACTTTAAATATGAAATCATATACTGAACTGACATGTGACAGCTGAACGTAGAAATTAGGCTTGGAAGGGAAGGGAGTCAGAGAAGGTAATAAATAATAAATCTTCTCTTCAGTTGTACCGGCTCCTCTCCTGCCCAGTGCTGCCCATCACTGCTGTCGATCAATGCCCATCAGTGTCGCTCATCAGTGCCACCCATCAATGCCCATCAGTGCCCATCAGTACTGCCTACCCATGCCGCTTGTCAGTGCCCACCAGCGATGCCTATCAGTGCCACCTAACAGTGCCCATCAGTGCCACTTAACAATGCCCTTAACAGTGCGGCATATTAGTGCCTCCTCATCAGTGCTCATAAGTGCCACCTCATCATAGGGGTGCGCAGCCTATTGCATAAGGGTGTGCACCCCAAAGCTCAAACTTACATAGGCCTGTATATATATATATATATATATATATATATATATATATATGAAGGCAAGTATGGTGGCCTGAGTTTATGGGAGGAGCCCGGAGGGTATGTAAGCAGCCCACTCACACATGCTCTTTGTCGGTTCAGTGTGCAGTACTACACGTCACTGGGCCGACTCTTCCCAGCTCACCTCATGTCCGTGAGTCTGCGCATTCAATCGAATTCGACACCCTCCCGCCCTTCCCTTTTTCAGGGCACTTCTCAGCATATCCTTCTTCAACAACTACCCATTCCTTACTTTGGGTATGCCCCCTTTTCTTGGCATACTGACCAGACCACCAAGGCACACTTCAGGTCTATTTATGTTGTAAGTCTTGTCGCGTGTTTATGTGATCCACATCACTCTCGGTCAGAGGGTCACGACTATGGGCCAGATTCAGGTAGAGTTACTCTGGAGTATCAGTGATACTCCAGCCTAACTCTCACTTTGAGCCGGCGTTTCTGTTTTCTGTAGTCAGAAAACAAGAAACGCCGGGTTGGAGTTCCTATACGAGCGGCGTAATTGTATTTCGCCGTCGTATCGGAACTGCAATTTTAAAAATGGCGCTGGGGGCCGGACGTAGTGACTTTCGGGCCCGACGTAGTGACTTTCTGAAGTTTCCGTAAGAGATACGCGGCGTAAAGATAAAGCAGCCCCCTAGTGGAGTATCCTATGTTAAGTATGGCCGTCGTCATCGCGTCGAAAGAAACAAAAATTTGAGTCGTTTGCGTAAAACGTCCGTGAATGGGGATTGACGTCATTGACGTTCACTGACAGAATTTGGAGCATGCGCACTGACAGTCGACGCATGCGCAGTACGTTCGCCGCGGAATCGCGCCTAGTTATAATAATACACGCCCCCTACCCGCCCAATTTGAATTCCGCCGGCTCATTTTCGCTACGCCGCTGCAACTTTGGGAGCAAGTGCTATGTGAATACAGTACTTGCTCCTAAAGTTTCGGCGGAGTAACGTAAATGAGAAACGTTACTCCAAAATAAAGATTCGCCCATCTACCTGAATCTGGCCCTATATATATATATATATATAAAAAAGTTTTATATATATATATATATATATATATATATATAAATATAAAACTTTTTTATATATATATATATATATATATATACAGTGTCAGTAGAGCAGAGATTGGTGTCAGTAGTTTATTTTAATTATTTGTTTATTTTCACTCTTTTACAATAAATATTTTTTATTATTCTTTATTTATTTATTATTATTATTTTAACAACATTTTTTTTTACAATAATTGATTTGAATAAATGTTTTCATTTTTTAGGAGCCCCATTTGGTGAACTATCTAAACCAGCCATTCTCAACCAGGGTTCCTCCAGAGGTGGTTAGGGGTTCCTTGAGCTGTGGCCGATTTACCTCCTGTTTGATGGTGCCTACATAGTTCTGAGCCAATGCCACTTGGAGGAGCCGGTGGTATTAAACCAATGATCTTCATAGTTCTCTGTAAGGGGGGCATTCTTACCACCACTGTAAAAAAGGGCATTGTTCCCACTGACCCAGAGGTGTATTTAGGTTTTGTGCTGCCCTAGGCCTGACTAAACTCCCCTAAATTTAAATATGATCCACCCCTTTCTGTGAAGGCCACACCCCTTACTGTTTAAGACTCCCCCAAAATTCTCCAGTAGGGGGGTAATGGCTTCACTTAGAGATTTCCGCTCACTTCCTGTTTGGCTTTCTCGGCATGGGGTCTCCTCACACAGTACAGAGCTCCTCCCCCTTCACTCTACTGGCCCACGCCCATCAGCTGACTTTCTCTTCCAGACATTTTCAGCCTCCCGCGTGGCATCTGTCTCAGAGGTCCACTGTGATGATAGGACAGTCAAAACTAGAAGTGGCGCCCACCCCACCAGAGTTGGGGAACACCGGCCGCCTGCACAACAACTCATTGGTTAGAGTACGCCGTCCGGGCCCCTTAGATATGTATGGGCTGTTGTCCCCCCATGGTGGCCCTGCCAGTATTACTTACCTCCCAACTTTTTGAGATGGGAATGAGGGACACCTTTCGGAGTTTTGTTGAGCGGGGGGGTGGTCGCAGATTAAAGTTGTTGAGCGGGGGGGGGGGAGTTTCGCGGATTGGAGTTGTTGGGGGGTTCCGCAAATCAGAGTTGTTGTTTGTTTAGGGGGGTTTCGCAGGTCAAATTTATTGAGCGGAGGGGGGTCGCGGGACTGCTGGATTTAACGCAAATCGCGGTAATCGCGGGGGGGTGCCGCAGAAGCGCGGGACTCCAGCCCTAATCGCGGGACCAGGTATGGTATTATCATACCGGCAACAGTGCAGCTGCTTTATGGAGGTGCCAGACCATCTTGTCTCCCGGCCCTGTTTGCCCTATAATACTGGCCATACACTCAAAGTGTAGTGCAAGCTGGCGGTGACTCTTTTCGTACTGCCCCCTGCAAAGTGCCGCCCTAGGCCTGGGCCTTGTCGGCCTAGGCCAAGATACATCATTGCACTGACCCCCAATGAATGGGTTTTATCAGGGGTTCCCCGAGACCTGAAAACTATTTTTAGGGTTCCCCAGCGGTAAAAAGGTTGAGAAAGGCTGATCTAAACAGACCCCTGATGTCTCACTTTTGACACAGATAAAGGGACTGAGGACAAAGATTCCGCCGTCTCTTTCTCTGCAGCCAAGCAGCAGGAAGGAATCTGCGCAGCACAGGGTGATTAGGGTGTTCCCCGGGCACATCTGGCACACCCTGTGTGCATGCCTATGCACCTCATCAGTGCCGCCTCATCAACGCACATCAGCAAAGGCGAAAAATTACTTAGTTACAAAATTTAGTGACAGGAACTAAGTAAAAAACATTATTTTTTTTTGTAGAAAATAAAAAACCCAGCAGCGATTAAATACCACCAAACAAAAGCTCTATTTGTGAGAAGAAAATGATAAAAAAAAATTGATTGGGTACAGTGTTACATGGCAGCGCAATTGTCATTCAAAGCGTGACAGCGCTGAAAGCTGAAAAATGGCCTGGGCAGGAAGGGGGTGTAAGTGCCCGGTAAGCAAGTGGTTAACCACTTAAGGACCACCTCCTGCACATTTACGTCGTCAGAATGGCACGGCTGGGCACAGGCACCTACAGGTACGTCCCCTTTAAGTGCCCAGCCATGGGGCACGCGCTGATTCCTACCATAGCCGCCCTCCACTCTGATCTGCATTGCCCAGATGAAAAACTGAGCCCTACAGGTAGGAGATGCTGAGGGCATGCCACCTACTAATTTTAACACATCCCAGTTCAGTTCTCACCAGAACTCTGAAACGCCGCAAAATTTCGCACCTGAACTGTGAACCTTATTAAAGTCTATGGCAGGGCTCAAAATGTCAAGCCCAGAGCTACTAGCCATGCCTCAAGAGTTACTCGCCACCAGTTGCCCCACCTAACAGCCCATTCATACACTGCCCGCGCCTAATTGCGCCCCTAAACACGCCCTCATAGATTATCTCATGGAATGGCACTGTTAAATGTTTTATGCAAAATCAAGTTACACAATTAAATATTACCAACAACTTTAACAAAATAAGACAGGGCACTGGGGGCAGACCAGAGGGACAGGGCACTGGGGGCAGACCAGAGGGACAGGGCACTAGAACCAGGTCTCTTTCCCCATTCTCTTGCAACTCCTATCCATCCAGTCTCCTCTGCAACTCCCATCCATCCTCTCTCTCTCTCTCCCCCTCTCCTATTCATTTTATCATCAGGAGCCCCTGTGTGCGGCTCCACGCTTGCATGTCCCCACTTCCCCCTTTTATTCTGGCTGGCAGTGAGGAGAGGAGCTGCAGCACAGCGGGAGGGAGTACAATCCAGCGCCAACTGCACAGCCATTGACACCATAGCACAGCGCACACTGACACCGCACAGCACACATTGAGACCAGTCTGTTCAGAGTGCTCAGGCTGAATTGGACACTTACATAGAGCACAAGGAGAAGAAAATTGCACAAACTGGAAGGTTGCCGCTCTCATGTCAGGGCAACTTTCAGTGAGTGCTGCACCAGAGTGGTAATTTTCGCAATCCTCCACCTCACTCATTACTTCCTGCTCCCTGCTCTCTGCTCTCCAGCTACATTGGTTGGGGGGAGGGGGCAGGCTCAGAGAGGTCATACTGTTAGGTCCCATGGCTTAATGAGAATTGTAAGGAGAGCACCAGTGTACTGCTCTGCCTGTGCGTGGCTCACCAGACTACTTTTCCCGAGCATGCGCCTTTCCTCTTCGGCCGCCAATCTCATCGGGACTCTAAGGCGGCGTACACACGATCGGATATATCCGATGAAAACGGTCCGCGGACCATTTCCATCGGATATGTCCGATCGGGAGTTTGATCCGATGGCGTGTACACACCATCGGATCAAATTCCCCGCCGCCGGACGGCGCGGTGACGTAGTGGTGACGCGGCGGTGACGTTGACGCCGCCGCGTCACCGCCACGTCACCGCACCAGGAAGTAAAACACTTCCGCGCATGCGCCGAATCCATTCGGCAGCGGCGCGGCGGTGGTGGGAGCCGACATGTCTGCTGGTAAGTGTACTAACCAGCAGACATGTCGGGCGGACAGATTCCCACCGGATAGATTTCAAAGCTTGCTTTGAAATCTGTCGGGTGGACAAATCTGTCCGCTAGCCCATACACACGAGCGGAGATGTCTGCTGAAACGGTCCATCGGACCGTTTTCAGCGGACATATCCCCTCGTGTGTACGCGGCCTAAGTGTAGGCACAGATTGGAGGGAGGTTGGTCATGCAGCCCTGTCATCACTCGCCACCAGCTTAAATGCACTCGCCAAATGCTAGTGGAAATTTTGAGGGCTGGTCTATGGGACCCAAACATGGAAAAAAAGTCCCCATTTTAAAGGCTTATAGGCAAGTTATTGACCATAAAAGGGGTATGGGGGCCAGGTACTGCCCCGGGGAACATAAATCAATGCATTTTTTTTTTTTTAAAGATCGTTTTACAGGAGCAGTGATTTTACTTGAAACAATAAAAATGAAAAATTCCTTTATATATAGTGCCCCGGGTACCCCTTAGTCTTCCTGTAACGTGGCACATCTGTACCATGTATAGAACCTGCTGCAGCAAAACTGACATATATAAAGAGAAAAAAAAAGACATATTAATTTCCGGCAATACAAAATACAATACCATTGCTGACAATACAAAATGTTAAAAAAGTGGCATGGGGGTCCCCCCCCCCCCAATCTATACCAGACCAGAAGAGCCTGGTATGGATTGGGGAGGGACCCCCACATTGTTTTCTTTCACTATTTTCTATAGCCGGCAATTATTATTTTTTATTCAGCTGTCAGCGGGGAAGCCTGTTGACAGCCTATGACTCATCCGTTCTTAAAAAAACATAGGTTCATTCTGTTCTGTACCATATATGTTTTTCTTAATGTCAAAACTAAATAAAAAACATTGAAAGTTAAAAAAAAACATAGGCTCTAAGCATTCATCTATAGCAGGGGTTCTCAACCTTTCTAGTGCTGTGACCTCTTGATAAAATTTCCCAAGTTGTGGGGACCCCTAACAGTAAAATTATTTTCATAGCGAGGGTTGTCAGCACCCAAGTCTAGTAATTTGCGCCCCTGGACATTTTTCGCTCCCTTCCACTCATGCAGTATTAAAACCCCTTATGGTACATTTTAGAACGTACCACTCTTTGTTCTCCTTACTTTCCCTTTTATCTCTCACTATCCTAATTTATTTTCTTTTTTTTTCCCCCATCCTTCTCTCTAGCCGTCTTTCTCCTAAATAGCTTCCTTTCCCTTAGTGCAGTCCTCCTTCACTTACCTCATCCTTCCATTTTGCTTTTAAATGTCCTTATTTCTTCTGAGAAATCCTCACTTCCTGTTCTTCTGTCTGTAACTCCACACAGTAATGCGAGGCTTTCTCCCCAGTGTGAAGTGTCGTGCTCGCCCCCTCCCTTGGACTACAGGAGGGTCAGGACGCCCACCAACACACAGCTCCTTTCTCTATCTGCAACGTAGACAGTGTCCTGACTCTCCTGTAGTCCAAGGGAAGGGGAAAGCACGACACTCCACACCAGGAAGAAAGCCTCACATTACTGTGTGGAGTTGCAGACAGAAGAACAGGAAGTGAGGATTTCTCAGAAGAAATAAGGACATTTAAAAGCAAAATCAAAGGATGAGGTAAGTGAAGGAGGACTGCACTGAGGTAAAGGAAGATATTTAGGGAAAAAAATTGTACTTTTACAACGCCTAAGTGGTTAATGTACATGATTTTTTTTTCTATTTTAATTTTTAATTTTTTTTTTATTTTGTCTCAGTATAAATAAAATAAAAATAAAAAAAATATGTCTATGTTTGTCCCAGGCATGTCTGGATCCACTTAGGCCGCGTACACAGGATCGGTCCAACCCGATGAGAATGGACTGAAGTCCAGTTTCATCGTTTCAAACCGACCGTGTGTACGGCCATCGGTCTGTCATCCTTCGGACCAAAGTTTTAAAACTTGCTTTAAAATCGGACTGATGGACGCCTGACCATCGGTCCAAACCGATCGTTAGTACGCAAAAGCATCGGGCCAAAAACCCATGCATGCTCAGAATCAAGTCGACGCATGCTTGGAAGCATTGGACTTTGTTTTTTTCAGCACGTCGTCGTGTTTTACGTCACCGCGTTCTGACACGATCGGATTTTGAACTGATGGTGTGTACGCACATCAGACCATCAGGCCACTTCAGCGGTGACCCGATGAAAACGGTCCGTCGGACCAGTCTCATCAGGTTGGACCGACCGTGTGTACGCGGCCTGACTGTTGACTGACTCCTTACCCCATGCTGTAATGGGAGCTTCAAAAGGCTCAACAATGGAACAAATGCCATAATCATAATATTAATTAATCCTATTTTCGTATATCATCATAAAAGATACTTTAAGATTTAAAATAAAAATAACGGTTTCAAATTAAACTTCAGAATGTAATATTATTATTATTATTATTATAAACAATTTATATAACGCCAACTGTTTACACTGTGTACTACAACTGTTATTTTTATGTTTTTTTTATTTATTTATATAGAAAACCCTTTCAGAAAGAGAACATAATTACATCTTCATCCTTCAAAGTTTTATTCAGCGAAGACATACGTATGCCAGAAAGCGAATTACTGAGACGTTGTTGTACAGATGAATGAATCAAGAGGTTTAGGCGAGTAATAGGTAAGGAAATTAGGGGCTTGCTTGTTAGGGTCTAACTGGGAGACAAATTTCCCTTACACATATTTTTGCATCTCAATTCATAATCCATCTTCTCAGTCCTTTCAGAGTTGATTAATGTGTGACATCCCATCTCTTCCTTTGTAACGCTATCTGGCAATCTCCATAACAATGCTCCATCCGTTATGGATAGGGGCGTGCAAAAACTATTTAGCAACAGTTAATTAATCTTTAGATGAAAAAGATCATTGTTATAAAAGGTAGAAGAAATTGTCACCGTGCCCATGGATAAACACCTCTACGATCATGATGTCCATGTTTCAGCGTTGTTTGATTTTTACAGAAAGACCTTGTTGTTATAACTACACACCCCCCCTCCCCTCCAAGTTGTATTCAGAAAATGAGATGGTTGGGTAGTGGGAACTTCAGTTTTTATCTAAAAGTCCCGAAAAAGAAAATAATTTGAACTCCCGACAACATGGCTGCCTTACTCCAAGGATTTCTGAAGATGTTTAGATAGGTAAGGCAAGATGTCAACATGGGACATCTAAAATAATGCCGTAAATTTCCAAAAATGACATACCTAAACCTCACCAGATGGCCTCCTTGAAGTTCAAACTCATAATGATCCTATTAATATTTTGTGTGGTTCCCTTTTTACGTTGACCCAACCATCATCCATCATCTTGGAATTCCCACAGCACAACCATTCCATTGGCGAAGGCGCTTGGGTGCTGCCGTAGTTACTATCTTTGCCGTCTTTTGGGATGGGGAAGCCCCATCATTTATCTTGCGCATTGCCTCATTTATTGGTTGAGACGCTCAGGTGCGCAACACTCCATCAAAAAGGTCTTGTGGAAGGTCAACGCATTCTACGCGCCTTAATTTATCATCCTATTTATACATCTCAATATTGCATGATTGTTGAGTGGTGGCCTATCCGTTGGGTCCCCCGACTTGTCACGAAAGAATACGGTAAATGATCCATCATCCGCGATTCACGTCTCATCGCTGGGGCGTGGCGGTACATCGCTTGTAATCTCCACGGCTTCAAGATGCATCTTTCCAAGAAACTACAACGCCATTCATCATCGGCAAAGACCCATTCTCTTGGTGCGCGGTTGGCATTTCCTTCAGCGCTGGTTAAAATTATCTCCTTGCCAGATTCTACGTTTTGCCTTGTCCCAGTGATGTTGCCAGGATGTGAAGATGGAGGACTTCGACTTTCACAGGTTAAATGATGCATGTTAATGTGACCTAATTGCTAAAATTGGTTGGGAAATCTTAGAAGACACCAGCTGATTGGTCTACTGTGTTTAGTAACTGTAAATAGATAGAGAACGATGCTGAAGTAATTTATTCCCCGGCGGATATTTATTGAGGGCTCAGCTGAAGAGAGTAGAGAAGGCAAGAGAAGTTTGTATAAACGCATGTTTGTAGTTGAGGCCTGTAGACCAGTTTCTTCATTTTATACTCCTTTATTCATTAAACTTTGAGGGGAAAAAATGGCCAAACCAAAATCCCAAACCAAGACCCCAAACCAAGACCCCAATGTCCATAAAAGTCATGACATTGTATAACAGATGTACTATACTTCCCATGCTGCCTGACCAACCCTACTCCAACCCCCATACCATTACCAATGAGTAGAGACCACACCAAGCTGGAGTACAATTTGGCCATAGCAGCCTCTTTATCAATCAATGATTTTAACCACTTCCCGCCCGGTCAATGGACAATTGACGTCCGGGAAGTGGTTGTGAAATCCTGACTGGGTGTCTATTGATGTCTTGCAGGATTCCTGCAGCGCGGCGATTGGTGATGCGGGGTGTCAGTCTGACACCCTGCATCTCCGATCTCGGTAAAGAGCCTCCGGCGGAGGCTCTTTACCACGTGATCAGCCGTGTCCAATCATGGCTGATTACAATGTAAACAGGAAGAGCCGTTGATGGAATGGCACTTTGAAAATGTGGTCACCCCACTTGGGCAGGAAGGTGCGTAAATGCCTAGTATGGAAATGGTTAAATAAACATAACCATAAAACATCTGATATTCACGTTAGTCATCTGTTTATTAATAATGCACTGCAGTAACTTTTCCATATGATATCTAGTAACCTTGCTAACCCTCCTAGTACCTTGCTAACTATCTTAGTCACCCTACAACGAAGCCTCCCTATAACCCTAACATTATTTCTCCCTGTAACACTCATACCCTGTACACAAGATCGATTCGTCTGATGAAAACGAACCGATGGATTTTTTTCATCAGATATCCGATGAAGCTGACTTTCATCAGTCTTGCCTACACACCATCGGTTAAAAATCTGATTGTGTCCGACGTAAAACACAACAACGTGCTGAGAAAAATTAAGTTCAATGCTTCCGAGCATGCGTCGACTTGATTCTGAGCAAGAGTGGATTTTTGACCGATGGATTTACCCACAGACGATTCTTAACCATAAGAAAAATGTAAAACAGGTTCTATTTTTTTTTCACTGATGGGGAAAAAATTGATGGGGCCCACACACGATCGGTTTGTCCAATGAAATCGGTCCGTTTTTATCAGACAAACCGATCGTGTGTGCAGGGCATTAGACTATCTCTCTCTTATTGTATATTAACCTCTCCTTTTATAAAGTCTCCTATACTGAAGACCAACCCTTCCTGCTGCATTGTTCTGCAGAGAATGCAGAGTGCCCAATCTTTACCTGTCTTCACCATGACTGGTCTACTTGGGTTCCAATCATCTAATGCCAATATAACTTCTGAGTTTCAGTTCGTTGGGCCCCTTGCACAATGAGCCCTCGTACACACGACCGGTTTCCTCGGCAGAATCCAGCAAGAAACTTGTTGGGAGACGTGTTTTGCCGGTCGTGTGTACATTTTGCGACAAGTAAACTGTCGAGAAACTCGACGAGCCAAAAAAGAGAGCAGGTTCTCTTTTTTCCTCGACGGTAATGGAGAAAATTGGCTCGTCGAGTTCCTCGGTCGTGTGTACGCAGGCCTGAGACATTTGATTGCAGTGGACCCTCCCACCCTCTGTGTGTGCGATAGGCCTTAAAGGGGGTCTTTCAGTCAACCAATCATTGGGATTCACAATCCCATCGTAATCTCCTAAGGGTGAGGTTTTTCCAAATATACATGTGGTGTCCCACCACAGCCTGATTTGTTTATATATATAATACTGAAGTTGTTTGAAACCCCTTTGAAGATCAACATTAGGGCTGGGTGCTTGTTGGAATAATTCTTTAATATTAATCTGGCGTCCCTTCATAAAATTGAAAACATCCATGTCTGTGTAAGTTCAGTGCTGGAACCCACAGTGATAAAATTGTAATTACCTTGCGCCAAAATTGAATAAAAAACAATTAAGAAAAAATAGATGCTAACCCCAAACTGAGTGAATAAATCACTGAAGTCTTCTATACTGAAGACCAACCCTTCCTCTTGCATTGTTCTGCAGAGGATGCAGAGTGCCTAATTTTTCACCCGTCTTGACCATAACTGGTCTACTTGGGTACCAATCATCTAATGCTAATATAACTTCTAAATTTCAGTTCGTTGGGCCCCTTGCACAATGAGACATTTGATTGCAGTGGACCCTCCAACCCTCTGTGTGTCCGATAGGCTTTAAACGTGGTCCTCCAGTCAACCAATTTTTCTGGAAGTTCCAAGTCATATTGCTGCCTGGGGCGGCATAATGGAGGACTAGTTTGAAGAAGTCCTCTTTGAGTGAGGTCGCGTACACACACACAAGAAACTCAACGAGTTTCTCGTTCGGGTGTCAAACAACTTGTCGAGCCAAATTTTCCCAATTGCCCATCGAGAAAATAGAGAACATGCTCTCTTTTTGGCTCGACGAGTTTCTCGACGGTTTTCTCGGCAGAATACGTCTCCCATCGAGTTTCTTGCTGGATTCTGCCGAGAAAACCGGTCGTGTGTACGGGGCCTGAGGCCCCGTACACACGGCAGAGATTCTCGGCAGAAACCAGCGAGAAGCTCGCTGGGATCCTCATTCTGCCGAGAACCTCGGCCATGTGTACGGTTTCGGCGAGCATCCCGTCGGGAAAGCCGTCGAGCCAAAATAGAGAGCAGGTTCTCTATTTGCTCGATGGCCTATCGAGAACCATGGCTCGGCGCCTTTCCCGACAGCTTGGTCGGCGATTTCGACGGCCGGGCGAGAACCTCGACGGGCGGAACGATGTGTTTGGCCCGTCGAGGTTCTCGTACGTGTGTACGCGGCCTCAGAGTGAAAGTTCCATGAGGTCTCATGGATCTATATGTAGGGCCCTTTTATGGAAAACAGAGGTAGAGAAGACTGAAATGGGAACCTACTTACCCATTACCTCGAGTTCTTCTCGTGTACACCAAATACACTGTAACTAATTTTGCTTCTCTATCTGCTGTTCTCCAAAGCTTCAGCCCGGATAACGTGATACAGTAAGGCCTCGTACACACGATAGGTTAAACAGAGGACAACGGTCTGATGGACCGTTTTCATTGGTCAAAACCGATCGTGTCTGTGCCCCATAGGTCAAAAAAAAGCCAACTTGCTTTAAATTTAACCGATGGATTCCTAACCGATAGGTCAAGCCCGATCGTTAGTAGACATGACCATCTGTTAAAAAATCCGCGCATGCTCAGAATCAAGTCGACGCATGCTTGGAAGCATTGAACTTCATTTATTTCAGCACGTCGTTGTGTTTTACGCCACCGCGTTCTAACACAACCTTTTTATTTTTTTAACCGATGGTGTGTAGGCACATCAGCAGCTTCATCGGTTAACCGATGATTACGGTCCATCAGACTGGTCTCATCAGATGGACTGGTCGTGTGTACAAGGCTTAAAATGAGACTAGGTGCAGGACGGAGAACACATGACTTCTGGGGCAACCATGAAACCATCACCTGATAATAATGTGGGCTCTGCCCAAATAATACACAAATACAATTTCCTGCTTCGGAAGGGTATTAAAAAAACAAAAACGTCTTTAACCACTTGCTTACCGGGCACTTAAACCCCCTTCCTGCCCAGACCAATTTTCAGCTTTCTGCGCTCTCACTCTTTGAATGACAATTGCGCGGTCATACAACACGATTCCCAAATGACAGTTTTATAATTTCTTCCCCACAAACAGAGCTTTCTTTTGGTGGTATCCTCTGCGTTTTTTTGTTAAAAAAATAAAAAAAGACAGAATAAAAAACAAAAAAATACAAAACCGTTTAATATTTTGTTATAAAATTTTGCAAATGGGTAATTTTTCTCCTTCATTGACAGCGCGGATGAGGCGGCACTGATGTGCACTAATAGGCGGCACTAATTGGCAGCGATAAGGCGGCACTGACAGGCGGCACTGGTGGACTGGACACTGAGAGGCGGCACTGGTGGGCACTGGGAGGTGACAGTGAGAGGTGGCACTGAAGGGCGTTGATAGGTGGCACTGGTGGACACTGAGAATTGGAAATAATAGGTTGCACTGATAGCTGGCAGCGAAGGGCACTGATGGGTGGCAGTGATGGGCACTGATGGGTGGCAATGATGGGCACTGATCGGAACTGGTAGGTGACACTCATAGGCAGCACTGCTAGGTGGCACTGATTGGCACTGCTGGTGGGCATTGATAGGTGGCACTCATGGGCATTGATAGTGTCGTGGCAATCTGGGGATAGGTGGCACTGTTTTGCACTGGTGGGCACTGTGGGCACTGGCAGGTGGTATTGGTGGGCACAGATGAGGCGGATGTGCCTCTTTCTCTTTGGTGATCGGCCCCTTACTCAGATCTGTGATCACTCTAGTCCATTGGTTCTCAACCTGGGGGTCAGGACCCCTTTTGGGGTCGAATGATGATTTGCCAGGGGTCACCAAATCATGGGTTGTTCCTGAGGCCCACACCACTCTCCCAGCCTTTTTTCCCCACTACAGTTCTCAGATCAGCAGATAACCTTGATCAAGAGCACCTATGTTGGTTGATCAGAACTCCCCCCAATATTACCACTCATCCCAACTCCCCACCAACACTGTACTGTACTCAGGGGGCGTTAAATGTCCGTGGGTTAGGGGCACAAATTACTTGTCTTGCCTTGGGTGCTGACAACAACCCACTATACAAAAATAATTTTACTGTTAGGGGTCCCCACAACTTGGGAAATTTTATCAAGGGGTCACTAGTAAGGTTGAGAACCACTGCCCTAGTCTCAGTGACTCGGTGATCATAGAGCGCGCTGCGCGCCCTGCAGGGAGCGTGCAAAATGGAGGATGTCTATTGGCAAAGTAGATCTGTGCTGTAGCCATCATTCAGCTATAGCGCGGATGGGAAGTGGTTAATTAATCAAAATAACACCTTACCAGTCACAGATAGCATGTGAGCGCCCACTTACTGACATAACATTATACCATTGCCTAAACACTGGCCTTATCACAACTTCCAGAAAGGCATCCAAATAACCAAAAGCTCTCAGAAGCCTTAAAGCGGAACTAAACCCTCCTAACATTTTAAGCCAAGGAAGCTGCCATCTTGGCCTCTGTTTGATCTTCAACCGCACATGTGATTAGTGATGACACCAGCCATTTAATGGTTTCGCAGTTTGGTTGAGAGCACAACCTATGTAAACAGTTGCATCCCCAGCACGTGTCGGGAATGTAACTGTTTTTGAAACTGTTAAATCGATGGGCTTAGTTCTGCTTTAAACTGAAGAACCATTTAACACTTGCAAAAGAAAACACCATAAAAGGCGTGACTGACTCAAAATAGGTGATCCCAACAACCCTATACGTATTTTATTGCCAGGGAGGGCAATATGCTGATATGCCAGGAGAGCTTCTACACCGGTAGGGTCTACACAAAGGAACCTTATTCAACATATTCCACTTCTAACCCTTAACTACTTTCCGACCAGCCGCTGCAGTTATACGGCGGCAGGTCAGCGCGGCCGGGCGAGATCACGTAGGTATACATCATCTCGCAGGTCAGCCAATAGGCGCGCCCCCCACTCGCCCCTGATCCCGGCGCACGTGCCCAGCAGGCGCGATCGTCGCCAGGCACCCGCCAGGCACGTGAACCGGGAGCTGTGTGTGTATAAAATGTATGAACAGCGATCAGTCATTTCCCCTAGTCAGTCCCACCCCCCCTTCTGTTAGAACACACCCAGGGAACATAATTAACCACTTCCTCGCCCCCTAGTGTTAACCCCTTCCCTGCCAGTGACATTTTTACAGTAATCAATGCATTTTTATAGCACTGATCGCTATAAAAATGACAATGGTCCCAAAAATGTGTCAAAAGTGTCCGAAGTATCCGCCATAATGTTGCAGTACCCATAAAAATCGCTGATCGCCGCCATTACTAGTAAAAAAAAAAAAAATTAATAAAAATGCCATAAAACGATCCCCCTATTTTGTAGACACTATGGGCTAGCGTCAGAAAGTAGTTACGTCGGCGTATCTCGAGATACGCTGCGTAACTTCTAAGAATCGCCGGCGTATCTTTTTTTGTATTAAAAAAACAAGATACGCCGGAATTGTGCTAAGATACGAGCGGCGTAAGTCTCTTACGCCGTCGTATCTTAGTTGCATATTTACGCTGGCCGCTAGGTGGCGCTTCCGTCGATTTACGCGCCAAATATGTAAATTAGGTAGATACGCTGATTCACGAGCGTAGTTGCGCCCGGCGTATCTATTTGCGCCGTTTGCATAAGGCGTCGGACCGGCGTAAAGTCACCCCTGCTATATGAGGCACATCCAATGTTAAGTATGGACGTTGGGACAGCGTCGTATTGTACGTCATTTACGTCATTTGCGTAAGTGGATTCAGAATGGGGTTGGGCGTAAGTTACATTCACGTCGTTTTCATTGACTATTTGCGACGTGATTTGGAGCATGCGCACTGGGATACGTTCACGGCCGGCGCATGCGCAGTTAGAAAAAAGCGTCAATTGCGCGGGGTCACGATTCATTTACATGGATCACGCCCCCTACCTGCCTATTTTGATATAGGCACTCTTACGCCGGCCCATTTACGCTACACCGACGTAACTTTGGGCGCAAGTTCTTTCTGAATACGGCACTTGCCTCTCAAAGTTACAGTCGGCGTAGTGTAAATGAGATATGCTACGCCGCCGGAAAGATACATGGATGTGTCTGAATCTGGCCCTATAACCTTTGCACAAACCAATCGATAAACGCTTATTGCAATTTTTTTTTATTTTTTTTACGAAAAATAGGTAGAAGAATATGTATCGGCCTAAACTGAGGGAAAAAAATCGTTTTTTTCAATATCTTTTTTAAGCATATTTATTATAGCAAAAAGTAAAAGATTTTTTTTTTTTCAAAATCGTCGCTCTATTTATGTTTATTGCGCAAAAAATAAAAAACGCAGAGGTGATCAAATGGCACCTAAAGAAAGCTCTATTTGTGGGGGAAAAAGGACACCAATTTTGTTTGGGAGCCACGTCGCACGACCGCGCAATTGTCAGTTAAAGCGACGCAGTGCCGAATCGCAAAAAGTGGCCCGGTCATTGACCAGCAATATGGTCCTGGGCTGAAGTGGTTAAAAAGCGTTAAAGATATCTACCAATTCCAGGCTTGTGAGCTCCTCTCGCTCCATTCTGTTCGCAACCTCAAAGTGCTAGGGGGTTACTACCCCCCCCCCCCCTAAAAGGAGGTCCCTTACTCACTTCATGCTGCAGCTGGCAGCATGTCTCCTCTTATTTTGGTACCCTGGAGTCAGACGAGACACACAGTATTACCTTTAGACAGAGGCGGTTCTTTAATTAGGCGGTCACCTAAGGCCTCGCACTCACGTATGTACGTATTCTATATTTTTGGTAAAAAAATTGCAATAAGCATTTATTGATTGGTTTGCACAAAAGTTATAGGGGCAGATTCACAGAGAAATGGATTAACGTAGCGTATCAGAAATACACTACGCCGCCGTTTTTTACCTTGCTCTACGTGGAATTCAGGTAGATTTTCTACGGTAAACGACGGCGGCGTAGTGTATTTCTCCCGTCGCAATCCATCTGCGCGAGTAGGGGGCGTGAAACATTTAAATTAGGCGCGTTCCCGCGGCGATCGATCTGCGCATGCTCCGTTCGCAAATTTCCCGCCGTGCATTGCACGAAATCATTTCGTGACGTCATTCGTTGTTTATGTAGCGTACTTTACGGCCGATCCACGTCCCGACGAGTTACGTAAACAAAATAAAATTTTAAATAAATTCGAAGCGGGAACGACGGCCATACTTAACATGGGCTACGTAAAGTTAGAGCAGCAAAAAGCTGCTCTAACATTACGTATAAAAAAATAGACGAAAACGATTGCGACGCCCGCTCGTATGTTCGTGAATCCCCGTAAAAACACATTTGCATATCCCGACGCACCAAAACGACGCGAACTCCTCCCAGCGGCCGCAAATAGATGGCAGCGTAGATCCGAAGGCTTACGAAGACATAAGCCTCTCGGATCGAAGCCCGAAGCCGGCGTATCATGGTTTGAGGATTCAAACTAGTGATACGCCGCGCGAAATTTGAAATTACTCCTGTCTAACCCCAGTTAGACAGGCGTAATTGTTTTGTGAATCTGCCCCTTAGCGTCTAAAAAATAGGGGATAGTTTTATGGCAATTTTATTAGTAATTTTTTTTTTTTTACTAGTGATGGCGGCGATCTGCGATTTTTATCGTGACTGCGACATAATGGCGGACACAACGGACACGTTTGACGTTATTTT
This sequence comes from Rana kukunoris, assembly GCA_029574335.1. Lineage (NCBI taxonomy): Eukaryota > Metazoa > Chordata > Amphibia > Anura > Ranidae > Rana > Rana kukunoris. The sequence goes on from JAJQKJ010001590.1 coordinate 236,905, forward strand.
GGGACCATTCACATTTATACAGCGATCGGTGCTGTATAAATGTGACTAGCAGTGAAGGGGTTAACCACTAGGGGGCCATGAAGGGGTTAAGTGTGTCCTAGGGAGTGATTCTAACTTTGTGGGGACGGGGCTTACTGTGACACGACATTGATCACTGATCCCGATTACAGGGAGCAGTAGATCAGTGTCCTGTCACAAGGCAGAAACAGAGAGATGCCTTGTTTACACAGGAGAACATGGCTACATGTGCAAGTGGATATCACAGGGACCTCTGTTTTTATTATAAGGCAGAAAGTCAGTATTATATACAGCGGCGGTGCGTCCATAAAGGGCGCAGGAGCGCAGCCCCCTCTCTCCTGCACCGCTCTAATCCTCGTAGATAGATTCATGCATCGGTGGGGGTGTTTTTTGGAAGCACCTGATTAGAGCCGTTGGCTCTTATAGGCGGCATTGGCAGTGGCAGCATTTGGGGCACAGTGGCAGCATTTAGTGGGCATAGAGGCAGCATTTGGGGCACAGTGGCTGTGTTTGATGGGCAAAGTGGCTGTGTTTGATGGGCAAAGTGGCTGCGTTTAATGGGCACAGTAGCTGCATTTGATGGAACAGTAGCTGCGTTTGATGGGCACAGTGGCTGTGTTTAATGGGCAAAGTGGCTGCGTTTGATGGGCACAGTATCTGCATTTAATGGGCAAAGTGGCTGCGTTTGATGGGCACAGTATCTGCGTTTAATGGGCAAAGTGGCTGCGTTTAATGGGCAAAGTTGCTGCCTTTGATGGGCAGAGTGGCTGCGCTTAATGGGCACAGTGGTTGCGTTTAATGGGCAATGTGGCTGTGTTTGATGGGCAAAGTATCTGCGTTTGATAGGCAAAGTGGCTGCGTTTGGCACATTAGCTGCATTTGATGGGCACAGTGGCTGCGTTTGATGGCACAGTGGCTGCGTTTAATGGGCAAAGTGGTTGCGTTTAATGGGCACATTGGTTGAATTTGATGGGCACATTGGTTGAATTTGATGGGCACAGTGGCTGCGTTTAATGGGCAACGTGGCTGTGTTTGATGGGCAAAGTAGCTGCGTTTGATAGGCAAAGTGGCTGCGTTTGATGGCACAGTAGCTGCGTTTGATGGCACAGTAGCTGCATTTGATGGCACAGTAGCTGCATTTGATGGGTACAGTGGCTGTGTTTGATGGCACAGTGGCTGCGTTTAATGGGCAAAGTGGTTGCGTTTAATGGGCACAGTGGTTGAATTTGATGGGCACAGTGGCTGCGTTTAATGGGCAATGTGGCTGCGTTTGATGGGCAAAGTAGCTGCGTTTGATAGGCAAAGTGGCTGCGTTTGATGGCACAGTAGCTGCATTTGATGGGCACAGTGGCTGCGTTTGATGGCACAGTGGCTGCGTTTAATGGGCACAGTGGTTGAATTTGATGGGCACAGTGGCTGCATTTGATGGCCACAGTGGCTGCGTTTGATGGCCATAGTGGCTGCGTTTGATGGCCACAGTGGCTGCGTTTGATGGGCACAGTGGCTGCGTTTGATGGCCACAGTGGCTGTGTTTGTTTGCACAGTAGCTGCGTTTGATGGGCACAGTGGCTGCAATTGATGGTTGTTGTTTTTTTTTTTTTTTTTTTTAAGTTTGTTTGCGCCCCCCACCAAAAATGTCGAGCACCAGCCCCACTGATTATATAGGTTTGTTTTGGTAACCAGGAAGCCAAAGGCCGCGTACACACGATCAAATCTGTCTGCTGAAACCCGTCTGACGGGCCGTTTCAGCAGACAGATTCGATCGTGTGTACGGGCAAACCGACGGATTTGGCCACCCGACAGATTTCAAAGCATTCTTTGAAATCTGTCTGCTGGGAATCCGTCCGCCCGACATGTCTGCTGGTTAGTATGCTAACCAGCAGACATATCTTCTCGCACACGCGTCGAATGGATTCGACGCATGCGCAGAAGTGTTTTACTTCCGGGTGCGGTGACGTGGCGGCGTCACCGCCACGTCACCGACACTTCAGCGCGCTGTCTGCCGCTGGGGATTTTGGTTTGCTCGTGTGGGCCTAAATGTTGGGGGATTTTTCATGCATAGACATAAAACAGTCAGAAATGAAGCATCTGGACAATAATTATAAAAATGCTCCAGACTGATACATTATACAAAGTGTTATCTCTCCAGGGTTGGCGGACCCTGATCCTAAACAATGGGATTCTTTCTCTCTCTCTCTCTCTCTCTCTCTCTCTCTCTCCTTGGGATGCTGTAAGTGATACATCTCCCATCATTCTGCCTGTCACCGACCCGGCCCGGGAATATTCCGACATTCAGCCCCCAGTGTTATGAATTCATGATTTGCACTGTAGCATTAAAGAAGCTTCCCGGTGTCAGTTTCACCTTAAGTGTTCAATTAATCAGAGCAGACAGGCCGGGTGACCACAGAGGAGCGGAGGAGTCACACGGCATTGACTACAACGACCAATAACGGCAAATGACATTATTTTACCAACAACTGGTTCATGTTCAACGACCAATCTCAACCTTTATACCCTCAAGGAACACTTTGGAATACCAACGAAAAATATTTATAGCTGTAGGGGAATCATGTTAAAGATTCAGGGAGGTTTAGTGAGGGTCACAGGTTGGGGTAGTGTTAAGGATACAAGGAGGGTTAATGTGAAGGTTATAGGGAGGGTTGGTGTTAGGGTTACAGGGAGAGTATGGGTTGGGTAGTAGTGAGCGTTAGTGTTAGGGTTGCATGGATGGGTGGTATTAGGGTCCTGGGGATTAAGGGTTACAGGAAAGATTAGTGTTATGCCGCGTACACACGATCATTTTTTGTGATGAAAAAAAACGACGTTTTCTGTGAAGTAAAAAACAACGTTTTTGAAACGTCACTTTCAAAGACGATGTTGCATACACACCATCGTTTTTTCACAAAAAGCGAGGTTACGTTCACCACTCTTTTCCATTGAAGCTCGCTTCATAACTAGCTTCTGGGCATGCGCGGGTTGAAAAACGTCGTTTTAAACGACGTTTTTGCTACACACGGTGACTTTTTGTGAAACAAAAAACGACGTTTTGAAAAACGACACAAAAAATTCAAGCATGTTGGAATTTTTTTTTGGTCGTTTTTTTGAAGACAAAAAACGACGTTTTGCCCACACACGATCAATTTAAATGACGTTTTAAAAAACAAATCTTCCCATTCATGTCGTTTTTTTTTTTTCATCGCAAAAAACGACATGAATGGGAAATTTCGTGTGTACGCGTTTTAAAAAACGTCGTTTTTTTTCATCGCAAAAAACGACCGTGTGTACGCGGCATTAGGATTAAAGGGAGGTATAGTATTAGGGTACAGAACGAGTTGGTGTTAGGGTTAAAGGGAAAGTTAGTATTACAGTACAGGGAGAGATAGAAGTAGTATACAGAGTGGATTAGTGTTCAGGTTACAGGGGAAATAGTGTTGGGATAAAAGAGAGGGCTTCCGTTACATAGAGGTCTAGTGTTAGAATAACAGGGAGAATTATGTGATGATAGCAGGGAGTTTTAGGCGGCGTACACACGAGGGGATATGTCCGCTGAAAACGGTCCGATGGACCGTTTCAGCAGACATCTCCGCTCGTGTGTATGGGCTAGCGGACAGATTTCTCCACCCGACAGATTTCAAAGCAAGCTTTGAAATCTATCCGGTGGAATCTGTCCGCCCGACATGTCTGCTGGTTAGTACACTTACCAGCAGACATGTCGGCCCCCACCGCCGCCGCGCCGCTGCCGAATGGATTCGGCGCATGCGCGGAAGTGTTTTACTTCCTGGTGCGGTGACGTGGCGGTGACGCGGCGGCGTCAACGTCACCGCCGCGTCACCGCGCCGTCCGGCGGCGAGGGAATTTGATCCGATGGTGTGTACACGCCATCGGATCAAACTCCCGATCGGACATATCCGATGGAAATGGTCCGCGGACCGTTTTCATCGGATATGTCCGATCGTCTGTACGCCGCCTTAGTGTTAGGGTTACATGAAATGTATAATGCAGGGAAAGTTATAGGCAATGATATTGTAATGGGGGCCTTAGTAGAGTAGCACCTGGAGGTCTGAAGCTCCAAACTACTGGTACCGAAAGATTTTGGACCCCTTTTGTTTGCAGATATAAGTCCAGTGCCTGGGGGTCTCTGACTAGTGTACATTAATCCAAAACAAGTCCCTGTTATGTAAAAGTCACTCCTGTTATTGGCAGATTTGGCTTTGTAGTGGACATTGAGGAGCTGGCAGAGGCCTCTAAAGACCTGGGATTTTGGTGGACCAAACTATAAGGAAGATGAGAGGTAGGTTGGTGGAATGAAGCTCCCCCAACCAGAACTAATCACACTATCCAGGACTAAACAGCAATCCTAAGAGATCCCAAACAAGACTGAACACCCATCCTAAGGACTTGCCCAACCAAGACTAAACACCCATCCGAAGGGCTCCCCCAACCAAGAATAAACACTCGTCTTAAGGGTTCCCCCAATAAGGACTAAACACTCAACCTAAGGGCTACCCCAACCAAGGACTAAGCACTTGTTCTAATGGCTCCCCCAACTAATACTAAACACCTATCCTAAGGGCTCCACCAACTAAGACTGAACACCCATTCTTAGGGCTCCCTCAACCAAGACTGAACACCTATCCTAGGGGCTCCCCCAACCAAGACTAAACACCCATCTTAAGGGCTCCCCAAACTAGGACTAAACACCCATCCTAACAACTCCCCAAACAAGAATGAACACCCATCTTAGGGGCTCCCCCAACAAGGACTAAACACTCATCCTAAGGGCTACCCCAACCAAGGACTAAGCACTTGTCCTAATGGCTCCCCCAACCAATACTAAACACCTATCCTAAGGGCTCCACTAACTAAGACTAAACACCCATCCTATAGGCTCCCCCAACCAAGAATGAACACCCATCCTAGGGGCTCCCCTAACAAATAATGAACACCCACCCTAAGGGCTCCCCCAACCAAGAATGAACACTCGTCTTAGGGGTTCCCCCAACAAGGACTAAACACTCATCCTAAGGGCTACCCCAACCAAGGACTAAGCACTTGTCCTAATGGCTCCCCCAACCAATACTAAACACCTATCCTAAGGGCTCCACCAACTAAGACTAAACACCCATCCTAAGGGCTCCCCCAACCAAGAATGAACACCCATCCTAGGGGCTCCCCTAACAAAGAATGAACACCCACCCTAAGGGCTCCCCGAAACAAGACTGAACACCCATCCTAAGGGCTCCTCCAACCAAGGACTAAGCACTTGTTCTAATGGCTTCCCCAACCAAGACTGAAGATCCATCCCAGGGGCTCCTCCAACCAGCACTAAGGACACCCAAACCAAGAACGGACACCCATCCTTAGGACGATAACTCACAAAATGCCAATACAATGGATTCCTACATTGGCTTGGCATATCTCGGTTTTGCTTGGTAGAAGTTGAGGAATCCTCCAGACTGGAGGGACTTCAGCTGAACTTTATTTGCACTCTGCAGTTCTCCCCATCTGTTCTCAGCTCCGCGAAGACCAGTCCTGTGTAGTGGAACCATCTCTCCCGAGGCAGGCACTTCTGGGACCTCACAGGCACCCCCAGAGAGAGATCTAAGGAGCCTCATTAGCATAAAGGAAGCATTTGTGGAGTAGTAAACATATTGAACCGTAGAGGAAGGAAAACCCTTACACAACATTAACGGGCGTCAGACACTGGCAGGAAACATTTAGACAGAGCTCAAACACATTGTACTATAAAATAAATTGACCATTAACAATACTAAAATGATAGAAGCCTAAAATACGTTCCCCCAGCTTTTACTATTAATGTCCTATTCATTTCACACTCTGCGAATCGCAGGCCCCTGGATTTAATTTTCTTCTTGTTACAGTAGAACAAAGAGGGGCACGCCCTGACAATATTATTCCTTGTAAGAAACTTTACAAAGAAAGTATAATCATTTACAGACAATTTTAGATTTAAAAAAAAATAATTAAAACATTTTATTAATAATATAATTTTATTTAAATAAACATTTATAAAATGATAAAATGTATATATTTTTTTATAAAAAAAAAAAAAAACTTTATACAGGGTAAATCAATTACACTCTGTCCATAATCTGAATGCCGTATCTAAATGAATGAAACATAACCAATTAATATTAATAAATAATAATAATAATAAAAACGTTTTATTGTTATTTTTATCGTTATTTATTATTAATTTGTTCCATTTGTTTAGATTCCGCATTCATTATTTCAGATCATTTGTAACTTCAGATAAATTTGTATTCGTTACGTTCACTAACAGCCAAATTTGAAAGGAAATTCCAATACCTATAATTTAATAATTATTATTATTTCAAATTTTCTTTCTTATTTTCAGATTTTTGAATTTCCAAATGTTCGAATTTGGAAATTTGAAAATCTGAAAATAAGAAAGAAAAATCTGTAAATTCTAAATAATACCTAACTAATAATAACTACTGTAATTACTAAATTGTAGGTATTGGAATTTCCTTTCAAATTTGGCTGTTGGTGAACGTAGAGAATGCAAATTTATCTGAAGTTACGAATTATCCGAAATAAGATCTAAACAAATGGAACGGGAAAAAAAATAAAAAAAATAATAATAATAATAAAAAGTAATTTGTATTTTATTTCAGAAAATTTGTATCCGTTAGGGTCACTAACAGCCAATTAACTTCCAATACCTATAATTTAATAGTTAGTTATTATTTGTTGGTTAGTTATTATTTAGAATTTTCTTATTTTGGTTTTTGAATATTCTTTCTTATTTTCGGATTTTTGAAATTCTGATTTTCCGAATTCTCGGATTTTCGAATTTTTGGAAGTTTGGAATTCAGAATTAGGAAATTCGGAATTCAAAAATTTTCGAATTCTGAATTCCAAATTTTCGAAAAAATTCTGAATTTCTGAAATTCAGAACTTTCTAATTTCACATTTTTGGAAAATTGGAATTCCAAACATCAAAAAATGTGAAAATCAGAGAATTCGGAAATTCTGAATTTCTGAATTACACACGGTCGTTTTTTGTGATGAAACAAAACGACGTTTTAAAAAACGTAATTTAAAATGATCGTGTGTGGGCAAAACGTAGTTTTATGTCTTCAAAAAAACGACCAAAAAAATATTCGAACATGCTTGAATTTTTTATGTCGTTTTTCAGAATGTCGTCTTTTGTTTCACAAAAAATGATCGTGTGGGCAAAACTACGTTTAAAACGACGTTTTTAAACCCCGCGCATGCCCAGAAGCAAGTTATGAGACGGGAGCTTTAATGGAACAGAGTGCCGTCGAAAGTGTCTTACGTAACCGCGCTTTGCAAGAGCATTTTCAGAAAACGATGGTGTGTAGGCAACATCGTTTTTTAAAATGAAGTTTGAAAAACGTCGTTTTGTTTCATGAGATAAAACTACATTTTTTACATCACAAAAAGTGATCGTGTGTACGCGGCATAAGATTCAGAATTTGGAAATTGGAAAATTCAAAGATCCAAATGTTCAGATTTACGAATTTTTGAATTTCCAAATTCCAAATTTTTTCATAAAAAACAAATGAGACAAAAACAAATAAAATGTTCTCTTCATGTTGGTTTTACAGCAGAGCAGCAAAGAGAGTCTGCAACACGTTATTAATCTTGCATGTTATGGACCTGACATTTGTCACATATGTTTTTGTTGTTGTTATTATTATTATTATTGCTAGTATTATTAATAATACATTAAATTAAAAAAACAAAAAATCCCCAAAATGTGGGTGGAAACGCAAAGGTAGGTATTTAAATGTACCTCTGATATATAAATTTAGCTCAAACAATCATTTATAAACAAAAAATAGATACTTTATTGTGTATATACATTAAAACCATTTGTCAACAAAATACATAGATTAGGTAAGAAGAGGGCGCAGTCTAGGGGCCAGATTCTCATCGAATTTCGCTTGCGTATCATAAGCCATTTACACTACGCCGCCGCATCGTACTAGAGCAGGTGCCGTATTCCCTAACCATTTGCTCTGTCGTGTGCGTTGGCGTAGCGAAAATGGCCCAGCGTAAGCCCGCGTAATTCAAATGAGGCGGCTTGTATTTAAATTAAAGCACGCCCCCGCGTCGAACGAACTGCGCATGCGCCGGCCGGGGAAAAAGCCCAGTGCGCATGCTCCAACTCACGTCGGAAAGCGTCGTTGAAACCGACGTCAAAACGACGTGATCATCACTACGCAATGCCCTATTCGCGAACGAGTTAGTAAAACGACGTAAGCGCCGGAAAAAGCCGACGCCGACCCGACGCCATACTTAACATGGCATCCGACGGCACCGATGGTACTTCGTAAGGTTACTCCACATAGAAGCTGGGGTAACCTTACGCGGACGAAAACGACGTACGCGACGACGGGGCGGCGTAAATGCGATTGGGAATCGGCGTACTAGCCTCATTTGCATATGCAAATAAGAGAAAACAACGTAAAGGCCACCTAGTGGCCGGAGTTGTCATTACAACTACGATCTGCAAGTGTAATGGTTTTACACTTGTCGGATGTTGAAGCGTATCTATGCCAAAGTGATGCTAAGCGCATAGATACGAGGCAAAAAAAAAATGGCGATACGACGGGGTATCTGAGATACTCCGTCATAGCGCCGCTGAGAATCTGGCCCTAAGAGTTGGTTCACACTGCAGCAGCAATTTCGGGGGCGACTCTGCAAGACTACCATTGTATAGAAGTCAATTCAAGTTGCCCCTAGCCGCCCCCGAAGTCATGCAGGAACCCTTTTCTAAGTCAGAGCGACTTGTGAACCGGCTCTAAGTGTAGTATAAATACATTTATTGTGGTGGAGCGACAAATGTCAACTCACATTAACAAATAAAAACATTGGCTCATCAAATGATTAGGGGCTTTGGTGGAATTCCTCAGTACAGCAGGGTGCCTGGATCTAGACAAAACACATTGGGTAGGCTGGTGCAGTCACCTGTAGGGCTAAGAAGAGACACCAGGAGCGCCATCTAAGTGCAGCATTAGCAAACAATAGTGGGTGAGTAGGATTAGCTATTTACATGGTGGAAAAGATTTTGCGCTTTGAGTATCACCATGGTCAGCAGCTGTTGCATGCATGTGGAACATGACATCCCATCTTAAAACTCGCAGCCTTATCTGACTAGTAATGGGGCCGGCTGTGGTAGAGGAAGCAGCGGCTGTATTTATACTACACTTAGATTGCGCCCTCTGCTCTGCTAATCTGTTTAGTAGACATGCGCAATTAGTTTTGTTTCAAAGTTTTATAACAAATTTCAACAAATTCGTTAATTCTGAATTATCCGAAATGTTTTCATTTCTGAATTTCAAACTCTCGGATTTCGAAGTTCGAAATTTCTAGAAAATTCTAAATGTGGAAATTTGGAAATTCTAAATGTGGAAATTTGAAAATTCTAAATGTGGAAATTTGGAAATTCTAAATGTGGAAATTTGAAAATTCTAAATGTGGAAATTTGAAAATTCTAAATGTGGAAATTTGGAAATTCTAAATGTGGAAATTTGGAAATTCTAAATGTGGAAATTTGAAAATTCTAAATGTGGAAATTTGAAAATTCTAAATGTGGAAATTTAAAAATTCTAAATGTGGATATTTGGAAATTCTAAGGGCCAGATTCAGGTAGATGAGAGCATCTTTGCTCCAGAGTAACGCTTCTCATTTACGTTACTCTGACGACCCTTTCAGCGCAAGTACTGTTATTCACATAGCAGTTGCGCGTAAACTTGCGCCAGAGTAACGATAATGCGCTGGCGTAACCCGACGCAAGGGGAAGTGGGTGTGATCATATGTAAATGATGGGCGGAGCCCAGCGCAGAGGCTTACGTTCAGAGCATCAACCACGGAGCATGCGCAGTGAGTGAGGCTCCACTCGCCCCCTTTGTGCGCATGCTCACAACTTCCGTCGGCACCACTTCACGGGAAACGTCAGCGCAATGCCTTCCGTTGGGCGTTTAAATGCGCCCGTAGAAGCGCCATTCCGGCACTAAAGTATATCCTGCTCCCCCTCCACGCAGTGAAGTTACTTTTGTTCTGAGATGGCTGCTTCCGTTCTCCGCAAACACACAGGAGAAAGCTGAACTTTAATGGCCAGGAGCTGTCAGCCATCATCTCGGCTATGGAGACCTATGATGTCTTCCTCCATGGCTGTAAAATTTGACAGACAAGCATGGACAGAGGTGTTGTCCTGCAAGTGGGGGTGCTCAGCTAGCTCTTATCGTTGGTAACGCTGCTGTAGCTGCTCTCCTGCTGACCTGTGGCCGTCTGGAGTAAAGATAAAGCAGCCTTTTGTAGAAATAACTTTGCGCCGGACGGACGAGATACGCGCGGCGCATGTAGCCAGCGTATGGTGCTAATCCGTTCGTGAATTGGGAAAAATCCCTCATTTGCATATTTGCAGGTGAAATCAATAGGCGCGACTGATGCGCCAAGCGAAATTAAGCGCTGACGATACTCTGGCGTCGGAACGTTCCGCCGGTCGCAAATGGCCCGTTATTGGGCGCATCTAGTTTGGTGGGTACGGGCACATAGAAACGACGGCGCATCTTCACAGTTACGCGGCGCATATCGAAATACTCCAGCGCAAGTGTTGCTGAATCTGGCCCATAATGTGGAAATTTGGAAATTCTAAATGTGGAAATTTGGAAATTCTAAATGTGAAAATTTGAAAATTCTGGGGCAGATTCACACAGAAATGGATTATCGTAGCATATCAGAAATACACTACGCCGACGTTTTTTACCTGGCTCTACATGGAATTCAGGTAGATTTTGTCCAGTAAACGACGGCGGCGTAGTGTATTTCTCCCGTCGCAATCCATATAGACGAGTAGGGGGCGTGAATCATTTAAATTAGGCGCGTTCCCGCGGCGATCGATCTGCGCATGCTCCGTTCGCAAATTTCCCGCCGTGCATTGCGCGAAATGACGTCGTGACGTCATTCGTTGTTTAGGTAGCGTCGTTTACGGGCGATCCTAGTCCCGAACGAGTTACGTAAACAAAAAAATAAATAAATTCGAAGCGGGAACGACGGCCATACTTAACATGGGCTACGTAACGTTAGAGCAGCAAAAAGCTGCTCTAACATTACGTACACAAAAATAGACGAAAGTGATTGCGACGACCACTCGTATCTTCGGGAATCGCCGTAAAAAAACATTTGCATATCCCGACGCATCAAAACGACGCGAACTCCTCCCAGTGGCCGCAAATAGATGGCAGCGTAGATCCGAAGGCTTACGAAGACGTAAGCCTCTCGGATCGAAGCCCGAAGCCGCCGTATCATGGTTTGAGGATTCAAACTAGTGATACGGCGCGCAAAATTTGAAATTACTCCTGTCTAACACCAGTTAGACAGGCGTAATTGCTCTATGAATCTGGCCCTCTAAATGTAGAAATTTGGAAATTCTAAATGTGGAAATTTGGAAATTCTAAATGTGGAAATTTGGAAATTCTAAATGTGGAAATTTGGAAATTCTAAATGTGGAAATTTGGAAATTCTAAATGTGGAAATTTGAAAATTCTAAATGTGGAAATTTGGAAATTCTAAATGTGGAAATTTGAAAATTCTAAATGTGGAAATTCTAAATGTGGAAATTTGAAAATTCTAAATGTGGAAATTTGAAAATTCTAAATGTGGAAATTTGAAAATTCTAAATGTGGAAATTCTAAATGTGGAAATTTGAAAATTCTAAATGTGGAAATTTGAAAATTCTAAATGTGGAAATTTGAAAATTCTAAATGTGGAAATTTGGAAATTCTAAATGTGGAAATTTGAAAATTCTAAATGTGGAAATTCTAAATGTGGAAATTTGAAAATTCTAAATGTGGAAATTCTAAATGTGAAAATGTGAAAATTCTAAATGTAGAAATTTGGAAATTCTAAATGTGGAAATTTGGAAATTCTCAATGTGAAAATTTGGAAATTCTAAATGTGGAAATTTGAAAATTCTAAATGTGGAAATTTGGAAATTCTAAATGTGGAAATTCTAAATGTGGAAATTTGGAAATTCTAAATGTGAAAATATGAAAATTCTAAATGTAGAAATTTGGAAATTCTAAATGTGGAAATTTGGAAATTCTAAATGTGGAAATTTGGAAATTCTAAATGTGGAAATTTGAAAATTCTAAATGTAGAAATTTGGAAATTCTAAATGTGGAAATTTGGAAATTCAAAATGTGGAAATTTGGAAATTCAAAATGTGGAAATTTGGAAATTCAAAATGTGGAAATTTGAAAATTCAAAATGTGGAAATTTGGAAATTCAAAATGTGGAAATTTGGAAATTCAAAATGTGGAAATTTGGAAATGTGGAAATTTGAAAATTCTAAATGTGGAAATTCTAAATGTGGAAATTTGAAAAATTCTAAATGTGGAAATTCTAAATGTGGAAATTCTAAATGTGGAAATTTGGAAATTCTAAATGTGAAAATTTGAAAATTCTAAATGTAGAAATTTGGAAATTCTAAATGTGGAAATTTGGAAATTCTAAATGTGGAAATTTGGAAATTCTAAATGTGGAAATTTGAAAATTCTAAATGTGGAGATTTGGAAAATCTAAATGTGGAAATTTGAAAATTCTAAATGTGGAAATTTGGAAATTCTAAATATGGAAATTTGGAAATTCTACATTTTGAAAATCGGAAATTCCAAATTTCGGAAACTCTAAAATAAGAATCAAAATCCAAAAATAAGAACAAGGATCTGAAAATTCGGAAACCCGAAAATGAGACAGTCTGAAATAATAACTAACTATTAAATTATGATTATTCAAAATTTTCTTTCAAATTTGATTGTTGGTGAACATAACAAATACAAATTTATCCGAAGTTACAAATTATCCATTATAACGAATGCCGTATCAAAATGAATGGAACGTAACTAATTAATAATAATAAACAATATTCATAAAAACTTTTTATTATTATTTATTATTAATTAGTACCATTCCATTTGTTTAGATGCGACATTCAATATTTCGGATAATTCGTAACTTCAGATAAATTTGTATTCGTTACGTTCACTAACGGCCACATTTAAAAGGAAATTCCAATGCCTATCATTTAATAGTTAGTAATTATGTGTTAGTTATTATTTTCAGAATTTTCAAATTTCCGAAAAAATAAAAAAAAACGATTGAGACGAAAACAAATGACATTTTCTACTGTTTAGAGCAGTGGTCTCCAAACTGCGGAGCGGGGGCCTTTTATCCGGCCCTTGGGGTACTATTTTATTCACTGACATGAATGAGGGGCACAATTCCTCCCATTGACAAGGTGCAATTTCTCCCAATAACACCAGCAATGGGGCCCCATGAAACCAATGAGGGTGTAATTGGGAGAAATTGCACCCCAACAGTGGAGCCCACTGACATCAATGATGGGGCCCAATTCATCCCAATAAAGCCCACTGACCCCTGTGATTGGGCACAATTCCTTCCAATGACACCAACAATTAGGGCCCAATGATACCAATGATCAGGGATGGACTGGCCATTGGGACTACAGGGAGTTTCCCGGTGGGCCGATGGCTCAGTGGGCCGGCTTCAGTGACAGCGGTTCGCCGCTCCTCTGTCTCTCCCTTCCCGCAGCACTCGCCTCCACTCCCTCCCCGCAGTGCTCACCTGGGGGGAAAAGAGAAGCAGGGGGAGGACCAGAGGAGCATGGGGGAGGGGACAGACAGCTGTCTAGCTTCCCCACTGGTACTTCTTATAAGAGTACCAGTACCAGCCATTCTACTCTAATAGAGTAGAACGGCTAGTGGCTAATAAAGGGGGAGAGGGGGCCGGGGGGGTGCGGGAGTTGTCTGGCCGCCATGTGAAAGACCTGTCAAAGTGGGCCGGTCTGGATGAAGTCCAGGGCCAAATTTTTGTCCCAGTCCAGCCCTGCCAATGACAGGGCACAATTCCTTCCAATGACACAAACAACAGGGCCCAATGATACCAATGATGGGGCACAATTCCTTCCAATGACACCAACAATGGGACCCCAGTGTCACAAATGATGGGGCACGATTCCTCCCAATAAAGCCAACTGACACAATTAATGGGGCACAATTCCTTCCAATGACACCAACAATGAGGCCCAATCATACCAATGATGTAACACAATTCCCCCCGACGACACCAACAATGGGGCCCAATGACACTAATTATGAGGAAAAATTCCTTCCAATGATACCTACAATGGGGCCCAATGATACCAATGATGGGGCAAAATTCCTTCCACTGACACACACTTTGTAATCCCGATGGCAATAGTCTGGCGCCCCTAAAGTCTGAAGAACAGTAAATTTGAAAAGTTTGGAGACCCCTGGTTTAGAGCTACGTCAGTCTCTCCAAAGGTGCTGCACCAGCAATAATGAATGATTGAATGAATGACTTGTATAGCGCAACGCATGCGAACTGAATCGCCTCTGGGCGCTTTTTCCAGCCAGTGTCTGCTTGGCTGGTGCGGTCATTTTTACCCCGTAGGATCTTGACACGCTAGGGACACACAGTCATACACACATATAATATAATAATAATATAATATAATAAGTCACCCTGTATGTTTTAATTGGACTTATGGAGTTTATTCTGAACTCTCTTTCCTCTGTGTAGACATGCCACTCATGTACACAGCAAATGTACACTGTTATACAAGCTGTACACTACTACACAACATTGTAGATACAAAGTGTCATTTCTTCAGTGTTGTCACATGAAAAGATACAAGAAAATATTTACAGAAATATGAGGGGTGTGCTTACTTTTGTGAGCTACTGTAAAAGCATAATTTATAACCATTAAAACCATTTGGCAATATTAAAAAAAATCCTTAAGTAACCAAACTTTGTATTAGAAAAATTACAATAATTTGCAATCCACAGCACTCAACATCAACGTGTTTCGCAAAGGTACAGTACTTCTTCAGGTTAGCAGCTGCAAATTTAGCTTTTTTTCCACGTCATTCAGGTAGAAAAGACAATAATATATCTGCAAATAATTATACAAAATAATGTTACATACTAGGGCCCAGATTCAGAGAGAATTGGATTCGCGTAGCGTATCAGAAATACACTACGCCGCCGTTTCTTACCTGGCTCTACGTGGAATCCAGGTAGATTTTGTCCAGTAAACGACGGCGGCGTAGTGTATTTCTCCCGTCGCAATCCATATAGACGAGTAGGGGGCGTGAAGGATTTAAAATAGGCGCGTTCCCGCGGCGATCGAACTGTGCATGCTCCGTTCGCAAATTTCCCGCTGTGCATTGTGCGAAATCACGTCGTTACGTCATTCGTTGTTTGAGTAGCGTCGTTTACGGACATTTCTATTCCCGAACGAGTTACGTAAAAAAAATAAAAAAAAATGAAAATCGACGCGGGAACGACGGCCATACTTAACATGGGTTACGCACCGTTAGACCAGCAAAAAGCTGGTCTAACAGTACGTAAAAAAAAACAGACGTAAGCGATTGCGAAGACCGCTCGTATCTTCGTGGATCGCCGTAAAAACACATTTGCATATCCCGACGCATCAAAACGACGCGAACTCCTCCCAGCGGCCGCAAATATATTGCAGCGTAGATCCGAAGGTTTACGAAGACGTAAGCCTCTCGGATCGAAGCCCGAAGCCGCCGTATCATGGTTTGAGGATTCAAACTAGTGATACGGCGCGCAAAATTTGAAATTACTCCTGTCTAACACCAGTTAGACAGGCGTAATTGCTTTAAGAATCTGGGCCTATATAGGCATTAAGAAAAAAAAAAACACATTCAAAAAAATTATATTTAAAAAGATTTTTTTGTATCTCCCAATACAGATCTCCCCCAGTACAGATCTCCCCCCAATAAAAATCTCCATACAGATCTTGTCCATACAAATCTCCCCCAATACAAATCTCTATACAGACCTTGTTCGTACAGATCTCCCCCTAATACAAATCTCCATACAGATCTTGTCCGTACAGATCTCCCCCCTATACAAATCTCCATACAGATCTTGTCCGTACAGATCTCCCCCAGTACAGATCTCCCCCCTATACAAATCTCCATACAGATCTCTCCCAGTACAGATCTCCCCCTATACAAATCTCCATACAGATCTTGTCCGTACAGATCTCCGCCAGTACAGATCTCCCCCTATATAAATCTCCATACAGATCTTGTCAGTACAGATATCCCCCCCTATACAAATCTCCATACAGATCTTCCCCAGTACAGATCTCCCCCCAATACAAATCTCTATACAGCTAAACAAGAAAAAGCTGCGCAAATATAAACACTACAATGTAGAACTCCAATAACAGTCCTGTGTAGAATGAGTGAAAGTCCCGTATTGCAAATGATGAATAAAATAAATTTAAAAATCCATTAATCAAGTGCGGAACATGTTATGCATCTGATGGAAACTGATAGCAGAAACAATTATTCTTTCCTCCAGATAGATGGTGACATCAAATGCAAAAAACCTCAGAAACAGTGCATGGATAGATAAACACCTCCACCTTTCAATCACACCGCCCCTTACCAGAGGGGAAGATCCCAACTAGAGATCTTCTGACAGCAGATGGCTTAATCCCCAGCCAGGGGTTAACGTGGCAGGATATCCAAAAGCCGAGACTTCTCCAACAGTGGACCGATGATCCGTGTTGAAATAAAACCAATATGGAGAAGAAAAAAAGCTACATAGTGTGAACCCATATAACTTGTTTAATAAAATTTTTTAAATCACACTTACAGGAAAGTAGATAAAATTTGCATGTGAAAATATAGCCGGCCGGCTAGCACACCCGTTCACACCCGTTCACTCCGGGACACAGTTTGTGGTTTAGGCTACCCTACGCCGTTTCGTCTCAAAAAGACTTCGTCCTGGGGCACTAGTGCCACTGTTGGAGAAGTCTCGGCTTTTGGATTCCTGCACGTTAACCCCTGATGTCAGAAGATCCATTTGGATCTTCCCCTCTGGTATGTGATTGAAAGGTGGAGGTGTTTATCTATCCATGCACTGAGGTTTTTTGCATTTGATGTCACCATCTATCTGGAGGAAAGAATAATTGTTTCTGCTATCAGTTTCCATCAGATGCATAACATGTTCCGCACTTGATTAATGGATTTTTTAATTTATTTTATTCATCACTTGCAATACGGGACTTTCACTCATTCTACACAGGACTGTTATTGGAGTTCTACATTGTAGTGTTTATATTTGCACAGCTTTTTCTTGTTTAGTTGTATTATTTTTTTGTGGGTATCTCACATTTCAAGTTGCTAGCATTTTTTCTAGATCATTCACATAGACAGCGCAGTATTACCACTTTTTTCACAAATCTCTATACAGACCTTGTCCGTACAGATCTCCCCCAGTACAGATCTCCCCCACAATACAAATCTCTATACAGATCTTGTCTGTACACATCTCCCCCAGTACAGATCTCCCCCCACAATACAAATCTCTATACAGATCTTGTCTGTACAGATCTCCCCAGTACAGATCTCCCCCACAATACAAATCTCTATACAGATCTTGTCTGTACACATCTCCCCCAGTACAGATCTCCCCCACAATACAAATCTCTATACAGATCTTGTCTGTACACATCTCCCCCAGTACAGATCTCCCCCCACAATAAAAATCTCTATACAGATCTCCCCCAGTACAGATATCCCCCTAATACAAATCTCCATACAGATCTTGTCCGTACAGATCTCCCCCAGTACAGATCTCCCCCTATACAAATCTCTATACAGATCTTGTCCGTACAGATCTCCCCCAGTACAGATCTCCCCCCTAATACAAATCTCCATACTGATCTTGTCTATATAGATCTCCCCAGTACAGATCTCCCCCACAATACAAATCTCCATACAGATCGCCCCCAGTACATGGTGAGCCCCAATCTTCCTCCCTCCATATGATGAGCCCCAATCTTCCTCCCTCCATATGGTGAGCCTCAATCTTACTCTCTCCATATGGTGAGCCTCAATCCTCCTCCCTTCATATGGTGAGCCCCCAATCCTCCTGCCTTCATATGGTGAGCCCCCAATCCTCCTCCCTTCATATGGTGAGCCCCCAATCCTCCTTCCTTCATATGGTGAGCCCCAATCTTCCTCCCTCCATATGGTGAGCCCCAATCTTCCTCCCTTCATATGGTGAGCCTCAATCTTACTCTCTCCATATGGTGAGCCTCAATCCTCCTCCCTTCATATGGTGAGCCCCCAATCCTCCTCCCTTCATATGGTGAGCCCCCAATCCTCCTTCCTTCATATGGTGAGCCCCCAATCTTCCACCCTTCATATGGTGAGCCCCAATGTTTCTCCCTCCAAATGGTGAGCCCCAATCTTCCTTCCTTCATATGGTGAGTTCCAATCTTCCTTCCTCCATATGGTGAGCCCCAATCTTCCTCTCTCCATATGGTGAGCCCCAATCTTCCTCCCTCCATATAGTGAGCTCCAATCTTCCTCCCTCCATATTATGAGCCACAATCTTCCTCCCTTCATATGGTGAGCCACAATCTTCCTCCCTCCACATGGTGAGCCCCAATCTTCCTCCCTCCATATGGTGAGCCCCCAATCTTCCTCCCTCCATATGGTGAGCCTCCAATCTTCCTCCCTCCATATGGCGAGCCCCCAATCTTCCTCCCTCCATATAGCGAGCCCCAATCTTCCTCCCTCCATATGATGAGCCACAATCTTCCTCCCTCCATATGGTGAGCCCCAATCTTCCTTCCTCCATATGGTGAGCCCCAATCTTCCTCCCTCCATATGGTGAGCCCCCAATCTTCCTCCCTCCATATGGTGAGCCCCCAATCTTCCTCCCTCCATATGGTGAGCTCCAATCTTCCTCCATATGGTGAGCCCCAATCTTCCTCCGTCCATTTGGTGAGAGCCTCCCCCCCCTGAGAGGACAGTCCATCACATCTGCCACGTAATGTACTGTATAAGATATATTATACAGGAGTGACATCACCACTCTCCAGATATAATATACAGAATCTAATTATCTCTACTAGTCATGTATAGGGAGAGCTGCCTCTGGGATGATCGTTAAACGCCATTCGCAGCCTGCGGATTGGAGGATCAGAGCGCCCCTTTCTACTTTTCGATGATCATAAAAAAAGAAGCAGCGGGGGAGGGGAGGCGGTGAGCGCCTGTCGGCAGCGCATCAGCAGAGGAAATAGCCGCCTTGATTGCTAATCTATGAGATTGATTGATATTCATGGCGGAATCCCAGGTGGCGGTCCTCTCATCGGCGCTGACAACACGGGAAGATGCATCGGCGGTCCGTGGAGTGACAGGCAGTCAGTACTTCCATCTCTCATCTCCTGCCTCTCTTTATATCGTGCGCTGATCATAAACATCAAATCGGATCTCCCGGATTACACGGCGAGCGCCGGGCCGCCTGCGCATTCGTTACAGCGCCGCGTTCCTGGCAATTGAACTAAAAAAAACAAAAGCCTGTTTTCTGTTATTTTTATACCTTAAATGTATCTTCACCTCTTTCTATCCATTTCTTATTGTTTAATGCACACCAGCTGAAATTTCACATCAGGCTGACGCTGGTAAAGCCTACATTGACTGCTGTAATGGCTTTAATGTCCCCATTCTTTACACCTCAGCGTTTTGTAGATTAAAGCTCCAAAACTCTGGAGGAGAAAAAAACAATTATTCTCTATGGAGACGGATCACGTCTTCCCTACAAGTCGCCTGAAGCCAAACGCCTGAAGCTCAAAGTTCTGCAGCTTTTTTTTGCGGCTTAAATTGGGCAAATTGGTGCGTCTTTGTTGTGTTTTTACTCCCATAGAAATGAATGGAAATGTGCAATTTGCGTGTTTTGTTGTGTGCGATTTTCTGCTCAAATTAAAAATAAAGAAGAAGAAAGAGGGGAGATGAAAGAAGAGGAAGAAAAAGGGAAGAAGGAAGAAGAAAGAGGAAAAAAGAAAGAGGGAGGACGATAGAGGAAAGAAAAAAGAGGGAAGAAGAAAGAGGGAAGAAGAAAGAAGAGGTAGAACAACGGAAGAAGAGGCAGGAAGAGGGAAGAAGAAAGAAGGAAGAAGAATAAAGAAGAAAGAGGGAAGAAGAATAAAGAAGAAAGAGGAAAGAAGATAGGAGAAGAAAGAGGGAAGAAGAACAAAGAAGAAATAGGAAAGAAGAAAGAGGGAAAAAGACAGATAAATAAAAAAGAAGAAAGAGGGAAGAAGAACAAAGAAGAAATAGGAAAGAAGAAAGAGGGAAAAAGACAGATAAATAAAAAAGAAGAAAGAGGGAAGAAGAACAAAGAAGGAAGAAGAAGAAAGAAGAAAGAGGGAAGAAAGAAAGGAGAAAAAGAAAGAGGAAAGAGGGAAGAAGGACAAAGAAGAAAAATGGAAGAAAAAGAAAAAGGGAAGAAGAACGAAGAAGAAAAATGGAAGAAGAAGAAAGAGGAAAGAAGAAAGAGGGAAGAAAGAAAGGAGAAAAAGAAAGAGGGAAGAAGAACAAAGAAGAAAAATGGAAGAAGAACGAAGAAGAAAAATGGAAGAAGAAGAAAAAAGAGGCAAGAAGAAAGAAGGAAGAAGAATAAAGAAGAAAGTAAAAAGAAGAACGGAGGAGAAGAATAAGGGAAGAAGAAAGAAGAAAGAAGAAGAAAAAAGAGGAAGGAAGAAAGAAGAAGAAGGAAGAAGAAGAAAGAGGGAAGAAAAAAGAAGGAAGAAGAATAAAGAGGAAAGAAGATAGGAGAATAAGAATAAGGGAAGAAGAAAGAGGAAAGAAGAACAAAGAAAAATAGGAAAGGAGAAGAAGAGAGGGAAAAAGAAATATAATAAAAAAAGGAAGAAAGAGGGAAGAAGAAAGAAGAAGGAAGAATAAAGAAGAAAGAAGGAAGAAAGAAAGGGGAAAAAGAAAGAGGAAAGAAGAAAGAGGGAAGAAGAACGAAGAAGAAAAATGGAAGAAAAAGAAATAGGAAAGAAGGAAGAAAGAAAGGAGAAAAAGAAAGAGGGAAGAAGAACGAAGAAGAAAAATGGAAGAAGAAGAAAGAGGGAAGAAGAACAAAGAAGAAAGAGTGAGGAAGAAAGAAGACAAAGAAAGAAGAAAGAGGGAAGACGAACGAAGAAGAAAAATGGTAGAAGAAGAAAGAGGGAAGAAGAAAGAGGGAAGAAGAAAGGAGAAGAAGAAAGAGGGAAGAAAAAAGAAGAAGAACGAAGAAGAAAAATGAAAGAAGAACAGAGAAGGAAGAAGAAGAAAGAAGAAAGGAAAAGAAGAATAAGGGAAGAAGAAAGAGGGAAGAAAAATAAAGAAGAAATAGGAAAGGAGAAGAAGAATAAGGGAAGAAAAAAGAAGAAAGAGGGAAGAAGAACAAAGAAAAAACAGGGAAGAAGAAAGAAGAATAAAGAAGAAAGAGGGAAGAAAGAAAGGAGAAAAAGAAAGAGGAAAGAAGAAAGAGGGAAGAAAGAAAGGAGAAAAAGAAAGAGGAAAGAAGAAAGAGGGAAGAAGATAGATGAAAGAGAGAAGAAGAAAGAAGAAAGAGGGAAGAAGAAGAAAGAGGGAAGGCGAAAGAGGGAAGAAGAATGAAGAGGAAGAAAGAGGAAAGAAGGAAAAAGAAATACTGAAGAAGAAAGAAGAAGAATGAAGAAGAAAGAAGAAGAAAGAGGAAAGAAGAAAGAAGAAAGAAGAAGAAGAAGAAGAAAGAAAAAGAGAAGAGGAAAAAAGAAAGAGGGAAGAGGAAAGATGGAAGAAGAAAGAAAGAGGGAAGAAGAAAAAAGAGGGAAGAAGAAGAAGAAAAAAGAGGGAAGAAGAAAGAAAGAGGAAAGAAAAAGGGAAGAAGAAGAAGAAGAAGAAGATGAAGAAGAAGAAGAATTAATGTATATATTTATTATTATCATTATTGAAGGGTTATGGGATCTTTATGTATTTATTTACTATTACATAGCATTCATGCATCGGAATTTTGCGTGTCGGAATTGCTACAAACGATAGGAATTTTTTTCCGTCTGAAAAATTGAGAACCTGCTCTCAATCTTTTGTTGGCGGAAATTGCGACAGCAAAAGTTCTTTGGAGCCTACACATGGTCGGAAAGCTCACATCGGACTTTTCCGTGTGTACGGGGCATAACTCTAACAAAAAAATAAAAATAAATAAAATATTAACCCCTAATCCTAACCTTAAAAAAAAATAAAAAATCAATCATAAGAAGAAGAAGAAAATAAATAAAAGCTAAAAAAGCAAGCAGCAAATGATGTAACAGATTATAGTTTTCTCTATTGGGTAATAAAAAAATGCCAAAGCTCAGAAATGCTCTATAAAAACTCTCCAGAATCGTACATAAAAGACGCTACGCTCAGGTGTGAATGCAGCCTAAGGCTTGGCTCACATCTACAGGTGCAGCCAAGCTCAGGCGTGTCTGTGTGCGTTTCTGCGACCCGTCCATTGAAATTAATTGGCTGCCTTATGCACAAGAAACACAGAAAAGAAGTCCCTGACACGTCCCATGGCATAGCATGCACATTTTCAGATACAGGGAGGAGCCATTAGCAATGATTTGGCACCATTGTGCGTCTGTCTGTCTGTCTGTTGCGGGTCATGTGTCCCAGCTGTAAGTGCGGCAGCAGAATGCGGTGCCTTAATGAGAGGGCACACCTGGGCACTGCAGTCTGCCTCCTACCTACTTGATGTCTGTTTACCTGCACTGTCATCATTGTAGGGGCTCCAGAGCATTACTTTGCCCAGGGGCCCATGATGCTATTAAGACGGTCCTGGGTACACGTGGGGTACCGTTGTTCCAGCGGCAGCGAATACTTGAAGAGGGTCCCTGCTGGGAGCTTGGGCTCAATAACCTGCCCAGACTTGATCCCACTGCCAGAGAGGCATCTGGTTTCAAGCCAACCTTGAAGATCCTCCAGCCCAGATGTGAACCACCTGCAGGGAAGGCCTCCCTGCCTGGGGTTGAGCTGCCATCCCGAGCGGGCCAGCGGCCCTTTGAGGGTTATTATTGAGGAGTTTCCACCCTCCCCTTTGCCCATTGTGTGCTCAGACAATCAGGAAGAGGATACAGAAGGTAGAAGAGCTTACAATCTATTAGAATATAAGGGAGAATACAGAAGGTAGAAGAGCTTACAATCGATTAGGGTATAAGGGAAGATACAGAAGGTAGAAGAGCTTACAATCTATTAGGATATAAGGGAGGATACAGGAGGTAGAATAGCTTACAATCTATTAGGGTATAAGGGAGTATACAGAAGGTAGAAGAGCTTACACTCTATTAGGGTATAAGGGAGGATACAGAAGGTAGAAGAGCTTACAATCTATTAGGATATAAGGGAGGATACAGAAGGTAGAAGAGCTTAGACTCTATTAGGGTATAAAGGAGGATACAGAAGGCAGAAGAGCTTACACTCTATTAGGGTATAAGGGTGGATACAGAAGGTAGAAGAGCTTACACTCTATTTGGATATAAGGGAGGATACAGACGGTAGAAGAGCTTACACTCTATTAGGGTATAAGGGAGGTTACAGAAGGCAGAAGAGCTTACACACTACAGTATTAGGGTATAAGGGAGGATACAGAAGGTAGAATAGCTTACACTCTATTAGGGTATAAGGAGGATACAGAAGGTAGAAGAGCTTACACTCTATTAGGGTATAAGGAGGATACAGAAGGTAGAAGAGCTTACACTCTATTAGGGTATAAGGGAAGATACAGAAGGTAGAAGAGCTTACACTCTATTAGGGTATAAGGGAAGATACAGAAAGTAGAAGAGCTTACACTCTATTAGGATATAAGGAGGATACAGAAGGTAGAAGAGCTTACACTCTATTAGGGTATAAGGGAAGATACAGAAGGTAGAAGAGCTTACACTCTATTAGGATATAAGGGAGGATACAGAAGGTAGAAGAGCTTACACTCTATTAGGGTACAAGGGAGGATACAGAAGGTAGAAGACCTTACAATCTATTAGGGTATAATGAAGGATGTAGTAGGTAGAAGAGCTTGCAATCCATCAGAGTACATGGAAGTGAGTGTATAGGGTGTGGAGGGGTGATGGATCGGCGTACCGGCGAGGTTTCCTGTATTATTAATTCTGTATATAAATGCCGGAGTTGAGGGTTGTCAGATGCTAAACCTTTTGTAAATGGGGGATATTATCGGCGCACACATCATTAGGCAGAGGTCTCCGGCGATGGCGAGGAATAAAAATGACACATCCTGAACGTCCTATTATAAAACACGCAACATTTAACAGATCCCTAATCTCCTACCTGAGCCGCCTGATTTACATAGAGATGGATGGATATGGCAGAGGCGAGCGTCTCTATATCATATTGCCTTTCCCCGGGAGTCTGTAGAATATGGCGTCCCCCTTCCATCGCCATGCGTTTACACGGGCCCATCGGAACACATTATAAACGCCCAAAGACCTATTTTGGGGGGACATTTAATGTACCTGCGCTATTGGAAATTTGCTTATTGCTTTTCGGATAAAACGCACAGCAGCGCTTGTCAATACCGATGTACAGCTTGAAGAAGCTTGAAATAGGAAATCCAGTCCCTCTTTTATGGCTTGGCTGCCATTATGGGGCATGTACAGATGTGACGAAGGGGCGTGTCGGGTATGGTCTATTCCTCACATCTGCATATGCACAGGAAATCTCCCGCACATGTGCACCAAGGGCAAAGATTTGAGACTTTTATAACAGTGGTCTTTGCGCATTGATGCGGAAAAGTGCACATACACAGATTCTTCTGAGCATGCGTGTTTGTACTTTGGAGCTTTGTTCAATTGTTGGCAGACAATGGATTGGGGCTGATCTGAGATCTGTAGCCCATACATTGAGGGTGATCTGAGATCTGTAGCCCATACATTGAGGGTGATCTGAGATCTGTAGCCCATACATTGAGGGTGATCTGAGATCTGTAGCCCATACATTGAGGGTGATCTGAGATCTGAAGCCCATACATTGAGGGTGATCTGAGGTCTGTAGTCCATACATAGGGTGATCATTGAGCCCATACATTGAGGGTGATCTGAGATCTGTAGCCCATACATTGAGGGTGATCTGAGATCTGTAGTCCATACATTGAGGGTGATCTGAGATCTGTAGCCCATACATTGAGGGTGATCTGAGATCTGTAGCCCATACATTGAGGGTGATCTGAGGTCTGTAGTCCATACATTGAGGGTGATCTGAGATCTGTAGCCCATACATTGAGGGTGATCTGAGATCTGAAGCCCATACATTGAGGGTGATCTGAGGTCTGTAGTCCATACATTGAGGGTGATCTGAGATCTGTAGCCCATACATTGAGGGTGATCTGAGATCTGTAGTCCATACATTGAGGGTGATCTGAGACCTGTAGCCCATACATTGAGGGTGATCTGAGGTCTGTAGCCCATACATTGAGGGTGATCTGAGATCTGTAGCCCATACATTGAGGGTGATCTGAGGTCTGTAGTCCATACATTGAGGGTGATCTGAGATCTGTAGCCCATACATTGAGGGTGATCTGAGATCTGTAGTCCATACATTGAGGGTGATCTGTAGTCCATACATTGAGGGTGATCTGAGATCTGTAGCCCATACATTGAGGGTGATCTGAGGTCTGTAGTCCATGCATTGGGGGTGATCTGAGGTCTGTAGTCCATACATTGAGGCTGATCTGAGGTCTGTAGTCCATACATTGAGGGTGATCTGAGATCTGTAGCCCATACATTGAGGGTGATCTGAGACCTGTGGCCCATACATTGAGGGTGATCTGAGGTCTGTAGTCCATGCATTGAGGGTGATCTGAGGTCTGTAGTCCATACATTGAGGCTGATCTGAGGTCTGTAGTCCATACATTGAGGGTGATCTGAGGTCTACATTGAGGGTGATCTGAGGTCTGTAGTCCATGCATTGGGGGTGATCTGAGGTCTGTAGTCCATACATTGAGGCTGATCTGAGGTCTGTAGTCCATACATTGAGGGTGATCTGAGATCTGTAGTCCATACATTGAGGGTGATCTGAGATCTGTAGTCCATACATTGAGGGTGATCTGAGACCTGAGGGTGATCTGCCCATACATTGAGGGTCCCCATACATGAGGTCTGTAGTCCAGTCCATGCATTGGGGGTGATCTGAGGTCTGTAGTCCATACATTGAGGCTGATCTGAGGTCTGTAGTCCATACATTGAGGGTGATCTGAGATCTGTAGTCCATGCATTGGGGGTGATCGGAGATCTGTACTCCATGCATTGGGGGTGATCGGAGATATGTAGTCCATGCATTGGGGGTGATCGGAGATATGTAGTCCATGCATTGGGGGTGATCAGAGATATGTAGTCCATGCATTGGGGGTGATCGGAGATATGTAGTCCATGCATTGGGGGTGATCAGAGATATGTAGTCCATGCATTGGGGTGATCGGAGATATGTAGTCCATGCATTGGGGGTGATCGGAGATATGTAGTCCATGCATTGGGGGTGATCGGAGATATGTAGTCCATGCATTGGGGGTGATCGGAGATATGTAGTCCATGCATTGGGGGTGATCGGAGATATGTAGTCCATGCATTGGGGGTGATCGGAGATATGTAGTCCATGCATTGGGGCTAATCTGTGGTCACTAGTTCTGCCTAGTGACATGTCAGGGATCTGCTGCTCCCTGTGATCAGGAGCAGTGATCGCTGTCATGTCAGTGGTAGCCCATCCGCCCCCACAGTTAGAATCACTCCCTAGGACACACTTAACCCCTTGATCGCCCCCTAGTGTTTAACCCCATTCTCTGCCAGTGCCATTTACACAGTTATCAATGCATTTTTATAGCACTGATCGCTGTATAAATGACAATCGTCCCAAAATAGTGTACAAAAATTCCGATGTGTCCGCCATAATGTCGCAGTCGCGATTAAAATGGCTGATCGCCGCCATTACTGGTAAAAAAATAAAAATAATAAAAATGCCATAATCCTATCCCCTATTTTGTAAACGCTTTAACTTTTGCGCCAACCAACCAATAAATATTTTTGGGAATGTTTATTACACCAAAAAGTAAAAAATATTTCATTTTTTTTTCAAAATTGTCGCTCTATTTCTGTTAAAACCCTCTTTATTGGGCACATATACCCCCCTCCTGCCCAGGTGAAATTTCAGCTTTCAGCACCGCCACGCTTTAAATAACAATTGCGCGGTCGTGCGACGTGGCTCCCAAACAAAATTGGCGTCCTTTTCCCCCCGCAAATAGAGCTTTCTTTTGGTGATATTTGATCACCTCTGCGGTTTTTATTTTTCGGAGGGCGTGACACTCCAAAAATAGAGCGATAATTTTGAAAAAAAAAATACAATATTTTTTAGTTTTTGCTATAATAAATATCCCATTTAAAAAAAAAAAAAACTTTTTTTTTTTCTCAGTTTAGACCGATACGTATTCTTCTACATATTTTTGGTAAAAAAAAAATCGCAATAAGCGTTTAATGATTGGTTTGCGCAAACGTTATAGCACCTACAAAATAAGAAACAGAATTATGAAATTTTTATTATTATTTTTTTTTTTTTACTAGTAATGGTGGTTATTTGTGATTTATTTTATCACTTTTGACACATTTTTGGGACCATTCACATTTATACAGCGATCAGTGCTGTAAATATGCATCAATTACTGTATAAATGTGACTGGCAGGGAAGGGGTTAACCACTAGGGGGCGAGAAAGGGGTTAAATGTGTTCCCTGGGAGTGATTCTTATTGTGGGGGGAGGGGACTGACTGGGGGGAGGTGACCGATCAGTGTCCCTATGTACAAGGGACACAGATCGGTCTTCTCTCCCAGACAGGACGTGAAGCTCTGTGTTTACACCCCAGCATTACACACAGAGATCCTCGGTCCTGCTCAGTTACTGGACAATCGCAGGGACCTGGCGGCCATCTCGGCCACCAGGCACGGGCATCGGCATATAAGTCACAAGGCGCGTGCGCCTCCCAGTGGCCGCGAGGAGCCGAGGACATCAATAGACAGCCTCCCGGCATTGTAGAGCCGCCTTGTGGCCGTCATTCTACAATGGCCGTTATGGCAAGTGGTTAAAACGGAGTTCCACCCTTAAAACCACTTGGTTTCATCCCATCCAGCATACTGGCGTCAGCGCCAGTATGCTGTTTTTTTTTTTTTTTTTTAATGCATGTACTTACTTTATAATTAATCATTTAATTTTGTGCGCACCGCGGTATGTCGCCGCTATAAGGCGTCACGCCTTCCGGAAACAGCCGATTAGCGTTCGGCTCTTCTCGGCGCCTGCGCACAGACCCAGAAGCTGAGTGCGCAGGCGCCGTATATAGCCGCGTCACGCCCCCCGAAAAAACCCAAACTAGGACCGGCTATTTACCGCGCCTGCGCAGTCAGCTCCTGGGTCTGTGCGCAGGCGCCGAGAAGAGCCGAACGCTAATCGGCTGTTTCCGGAAGGCGTGACGCCTTATAGCGGCGACATACCGCGGTTAGCACGAAATTAAATGATTTATTATAAAGTAAGTACATGCATTAAAAAAAAACAGCATACTGGCGCTGACGCCAGTATGCTGGATGGGATGAAACCAAGTGGTTTTAAGGGTGGAACTCCGCTTTAAAGTGCGAAAAATAAAAACCGCAGAGGTGATCAAATACCACCAAAAGAAAGATCTAAAAAGGACGTCAATTTTGTTTGGGTACAATTTTTAAAACCGGTGCCTACGCTATTTTTGCGCGTTTTACACGCGGAGGGCAGCCCATTGAAATTAACGGGCCGCCCCCCAACATACAATGTGCGGGAACGCACGGAAATGTGAAAAAAAAAGACGCACGCACGAGCGCTCGCTCGCCTGCACCCTGTGGTGTGAACGAGTCTTCAGTAAACTTTTACAGAACCGAAAAATTGCGGGGAGAATCCAGGTGCAGTGCTGGGACGCTACTGACAGGTATTTTGGTGAGTTTTGGTTTGGCCGACCACCCTGTAGTATAACCCCCCCCCCCCCCCCGCCGTAGGGTGACCACATTTCCAAACTGGATCCCCCCCTCACAAAAATCATCTCGTGATGTGGCAAATCACAGCACAACCGGTGCGGCGGGTGCGCGCTCTACCCAGATACACTGATCACCCCCCGAAAAAGGCCGCCGCATCACCGCTTCACTCACTGACAGTACTTGTCATGGCAGGCCGAGACCTGTGCAGGCCTTTTTTGGGGGCATCAGATGCAGAGGCGGCTCTAGGCGTTGTGAGGCCTTAGGCAAAACTTGACATGGGGCCCCACTCTCGTCCATGATGGGAAAAATAATTCAAGGACAAGAGCCTCTTCCCCACAACCCTGGCCGGTGGTTGTGGGGGTCTGCAGGGCAGAAAGCTTATCGGAATCTGGAAGTCCCCCAGATCCTGCTCTTTAATAACTAAAGGGCGGGTGCCACCCGGTGATTTCACCTGTTGAACCCACCCCCTTGACATCATTGACTGAGGGCATGCTGGGTCATTGACCTCACAAGGGGGTGGTGTCACCAATATTCACTGGTTGTTAGGGACGCTGGGCTCTTAACGCTGCCTGAGCACAGCAGCCTTAACGTCCCCTGTCCCTCAAAACTGGGGTAATGCATTGGGCAAGTTAGGCGGCCGCGAGGCCCCTGTGACTTGCGAGGCCTTAGGCGACCGCCTAATTTGCCTAATTAAAGAGCCGCCTCTGATCAGATGGTCCCGTGGGGGTGGCTGTGTCAGTTTCATTCTGGGACACTGTATTGTCCTGGAATGAAGATGCCCGGGACCCTGGACAGACATGAAAAATGCGGGACTGTCCCGGGCAATCCGGGACACGTGGTCACCCCCCCGTCATGTGACCCCCTTCTTCATTATCTGGGGCACAAGGGGGGGCATTTTCTTATTTTATGGGAGCATGCTACATCCCGAAGACGGCGCGCGGTTATGTAACAGACATCCAGGAACCCCCTCCCCCCCTCCGTCTCTCCCACAGAACTTCTCCAAAGAGCCTCTGCTTTATTTTTTTTCCGCTCCGTCAGCAGTTTTATTTTCTCGCGTTTCCCTCGGAAATTGTTTTCTTGTTTTTGTTTTCTTCTTCGCCCTTTTTTTTTTTGTAATCCCGCCCTTTCTTCTCCTCGTTTCGTCTCTCCGGCGCTCGGCGCTCATTAAAAATGTTTTGTGCTTTCATTATTTTATTATTATTAATATCTGTTCTTTCCCCCCCTTTCATTCCCGCATCCTGCGGTCAGATGGCGTCTCGTTGCCTCGCACCCCCAAACGCTCGTTACCGAGGCTATCAAGGTTCCTCGGTGCGCAGGCAGGCGCTCGCACGCAACACACACACACACAAAAAAAAAAAAGGATAAAAAAAGTCAATCAATTATGCATCAAATGGCTTGTGATGCTTTATTTTGTTTTGACTTTGCACCTTAAAAGGGGGTCCTTGCCTGCTGGCGACGTCTTTGAGCGCGGCTGAATAACAATGCTTAATTGGCGCTGGGGAACGCAAGTTGCAACCCTCGTGTGTTTGCCACAAACAATGCAGGGAGAGGTGAGGGGGGGGGGGGGAGAGGAGAGGGATCTCTGCCTCCTGATCTGTCACGGTGCCTCTTCGCAGACTCAGACGACGCTCCTCTCTTCGCTACGTTCAGCCTTTCATCTCCCTTTAAGCTTCTTTTGTCTGGAGCAACGCGTTTATAGCGGGACAGGGAACCGCCGCCACTCCACCGAACCGCAGAAATGGCCGAACACTTACAGGTTATAAAATGGTGACCCAGTAGGGTGACACGTGTCCCCGGATTGCCCGGACAGTCCCGCATTTTGCAGGTCTGTCCCGGGCACGTTCATTCCAGGACAATACAGTGCCCCGGAATAAAACTGACACAGCTACCCCCCCGGGCCAATCTGATGCCCCCAAAAAAGGCCGCCACGTCACCGCTTTACTCACTGACAGTACTTGCCCTGGCTGGGAATGCCTAAAGGAGCACAATCTCCGCCCCTCTGCGTGTGATTGGAGAAATCATAAATCCCGCCTCTTGTGTCCAATCACTGTGCTGTGATTCGTTACACCACAAGCTGATTTTTGGGAAGGGGGGGGGTGTCCCTGAATGGTAGTTTGGAAATGTGGTCACCCTATGACCCAGGTTGGGATGGGCAATGCTGCCCGGGTTCAGTTCGCAGAGCGTTTGGCGACTCCTGTTCATTGGAGGTCGCTCATACGGGCGCTGCTCCCATAATCTATGCGAAGCGCCGGACACACAGATTTAAATGTTTTTTTTTTTTTTTAAAAGCACATGATTAGAGCCCGAGACTCTAATTGGGTCAAAAAAGGCTGGGCTCAGGGCACAGAGTGAAAAGGAAAATGGTTTTCAACTTTTTTTACAAATAAATCTGTGAAAAGTGTGGGGGGTACATTTGTATTTAGCCCCGCTTTACTCTGATACCCCTAATTAAAATCTGGTGGAACCAATTGCCTTCAGAAGTCCACCTGTGTGTCATTCAATCTCAGTATAAATACAGCTGTTCTGTGAAGCCCTCAGAGGTTTGTTAGGGAACCTTAGTGAACAAACAGCATCTATGGTGTGCGCAGCCTATTGCATTAGGGTGTGTACCCCAAAGCTCAAACATGCATGCACGGTAGAACAACAGATGGTGTCATAGAGTAGTGGACGGTGACAGTAGAGCAGTGGACAGTGTCAGTAGTGCAGTGGACGGTGTCAGTAGAGCAGTGGACGGTGACAGTAGAGCAGTGGACAGTGTCAGTAGAGCAGTGGATGGTGTCAGAAGGGCAGTGGATGGTGTCAGAATGGCAGTGGACGGTGTCAGTAGAGCAGTGGATGGTGTCAGTAGAGCGGAGGATGGTGTCAGTAGAGCGGAGGATGGTGTCAGTAGAGCAGTGGATGGTGTCAGTAGAGCAGTGGATGGTGTCAGTAGAGTACAGGACAGTGTCAGTAGGGCAGTGGATGGTGTCAGTAGGGCAGTGGACGGTGTCAGTAGGGCAGTGGATGATGTTAGTAGAGCAGAGGACGGTGTCAGTAGATAGTGTCAGTAGAGCAGAGTATGGTGTCAGTAGAGCAGTGGATGGTGTCAGTAGAGTAGAGGACGGTGTCAGTAGAGTACAGGACAGTGTCAGTAGGGCATTGGATGGTGTCAGTAGGGCAGTGGACGGTGTCAGTAGAGTACAGGACAGTGTCAGTAGGGCATTGGATGGTGTCAGTAGGGCAGTGGACGTGTCATTAGAGCAGTGGATGTGTCAGTAGGGCAGTGGATGTGTCAGTAGGGCAGTGGATGTGTGAGTAGAGCAGTGGATGGTGTCAGTAGAGCAGTGAATGGTGTCAGTAGAGCAGTGGATGGTGTCAGTAGAGTGGAGGTCGTGTCAGTAGAGCAGAGGTTGGTGTCAGTAGAGCAGTGGATGGTGTCAGTAGAGTGGAGGTCAGTGGACGGTGTCAGTAGGGCAGTGGACAGTAGGGCAGTGGACAGTAGAGCAGTGGATGGTGTCAGTAGAGCAGAGGAAGTGTCAGTAGAGCAGCAGAGGTCGGTGTCAGTAGAGCTGTGCATGGTGGTGTCAGTAGAGCAGAGGAAGGTGTCAGTAGGGCAGAGGTCGGTGTCAGTAGAGCTGTGCATGGTGTCAGTAGAGCAGAGGAAGGTGTCAGTAGGGCAGAGGAAGGTGTCAGTAGGGCAGAGGAAGGTGTCAGTAGGGCAGTGGACGATGTCAGTAGAGCAGTGGATGGTGTCAGTAGGGCAGAGGTCGGTGTCAGTAGAGCAGTGGACGGTGTCAGTAGAGCAGTGGATGGTGTCAGTAGAGCAGTGGATGGTGTCGGTAGAGCAGTGGATGGTGTCAGTAGAGCAGTGGATGGTGTCAGTAGAGCAGTGGATGGTGTCAGTAGAGCAGTGGATGGTGTCGGTAGAGCAGTGGATGGTGTCAGTAGAGCAGTGGATGGTGTCAGTAGAGCAGTGAATGGTGTTGGTAGAGCAGTGGATGGTGTCGGTAGAGCAGTGGACGGTGTCGTAGAGCAGTGAGAGTGGATGGTGTCAGTAGAGCAGTGGATGGTGTCGGTAGTATGAGCAGTGGATGGTGTCGGTAGAGCAGTGGAGAGCAGTGGATGGATGGTCAGTAGAGCAGTGGATGGTGTCAGTAGAGCAGTAGTGGTGTCGGTAGAGCAGAGGATGGTGTCGGTAGAGCAGAGGATGGTGTCGGTAGAGCAGTGGATGGTGTCAGTAGAGCAGTGGATGTGTCGGTAGAGCAGTGGATGGTGTCAGTAGAGCAGTGGATGGTGTCAGTAGAGTAGTGGACGGTGTCTGTAGGGATGAGATTGGTGTCAGTATTTGTTTGGTTTTAATAACCTTTTTTTGTTATTATTTAAAAAAATAAGGAAATCTGAATTGCACAGGGTGATTAGGGTGTTCCCAGGCACACCAAGCACACCCTGTGCGCACATCTATGAACAGCATTACAAAGGCCAAGGAACACACCAGACAGGTCAGGGATAAAGTTGTGGAGAAGTATAAAGCAGAGTTAGGTTATAAAAAAATCTCCCAAGCTGTGAAGATCTCACAGAGCTTCTGTTCAATCCATCATCGGAAAATGGAAAGAGTATGGCACAACTGCAAACCTACCAAGACATGGCCGTCCACCTAAACTGACCGGGCCCGGCAAGGAGAGCATTTATCAGAGAAGCAGCCAAAAGGTCCATGGTAACTCTGGAGGAGCTGCAGAGATCCACAGCTCAGGGGGGAGAATCTGTCCACAGGACAACTATTAGTGGTGCTCTCCACAAATCTGCCCTTTATGGAAGAGTGACAAGAAGAAAGACATTGGGGAAAGAAAGACATAAGAAGTCCGGTTTGTAGTTTGTGAGAAGCCATGTGGGGGAGGGGACACAGCAAACATGTGGAAGAAGGTGCTCTGGTCACAAAACGCTGTGTGTGGGGGGGGGGGACTAACACTGCACATCACCCTGAACACACCATCCCCACCGTGAAACATGGTGGTGGCAGCATCATGCGGTGGGGATGCTTTTCTTCAGCAGGGACAGGGAAGCTGGTCGGAGTTGATGGGAAGATGGATGGAGCCAAATACAGGACAAGCTTAGAAGAAAACCTGTTAGGCCGCGTACACGCGAGACATATTCTGCCGAGGTTCTCGGTCGTGTGTACACTTCCGACGAGTGTCCCGTCGGGAAGCTCGTCGAGCCAAAAAAGAGAGCATGCTCTCTTTTTCCTCGTTGTTCAATGAGGACTTTGGCTCGACGAGCTTTTCCGACCGTTCATCGGGAACCTCATCGGGCGGAACGATGGGTTTAGCCCGACGAGGTTCTCGGTCAACGACCCTAAAGTACAGCCAGAGCTACAATGGAATGGTTTAGATCAGGGGTCCTCAAACTACGGCCCTCCAGCTGTTCAGGAACTACAATTCCCATCATGCTTAGTCATGTCTGTGAATGTCAGAGTTTTGCAATGCCTCATGGGATGTGTAGTTCCACAACAGCTGGAGGGCCGTAGTTTGAGGATCCCTGGTTTAGATCAAAGCATATTCATGTGTTAGAATGGCCCAGTCACAGTCCAGACCTAAATCCCATTGAGAATCTGTGTCAAGACTTGAAAATTGCTGATCACAGACGCTCTCCATCCAATCTGACAGAGACAGAGATATTTTACAAAGAAGAATGGGCAGAAATGTCGCCCTCTAGATGTGCAAAGCTGGTAGAGACACCCCCAAAAAGACTTGAAGAGAAAGGGGGGTTCTACTAGGTATTGACTCCGGGGGGCGCCATACAAATTCCCCACACACCTTTCACAGATTTATTTGTTTCATTTTTCTTCCACTTCACAATTATGTCTCACTTTGTGTTGGTCTTTCACATAAAATCCCAATAAAATACATTTACGTTTTTGGTTGCAACATGAGAAAACGTGGGAAATTTCAAGGGGTGTGAATACTTTTTCTCTGTATCTGTTCTTATTCTGTATGTATGGACTCTGCACAGTACCACTTCTCTTGTCCTGTGTGGGTATTAGGAAGCGTCAGTCAGACGCCCGGTGTCATCGCCACCCTCCGCGCACTCTGTGAACAGATGTCTTCTCCCCGGTTGGATCGCCCTCGCTCTCCAGGTGGGCCGCACCTGGCGCTGGATGGGGTGACGATGGTCGTGTCTGCGGTGCGGCGAGGTGGAATCGCTGCGGCACAGGCGACAGCTGATAACGCCGGCGGCCCCCTCAGCCGCCACCTTCCTTTCCTGTTACTTGTCTAGCATTTGGTGCTAAATCATTGACTCTGGTGCCATCTGCCAGGAGAGAGCGGGGAGGGATGTGCGGAGCGCGCCCGTGCCCCCGCCAATCATTACCCTACACACAGGAAACAATGGAGAAGAAAATAATACAATGTTACCAATTATAGAATTCTAACCAGTCAGAATCTTTCCCCCTTCCCAAGGAGATGACATTTCACCAATCGCTTAGTGAGTCATCGCTTCTTCTCATTGAGGGACCTCAAGTCTGGAGGCTCCTAGTCCTCAGATCCCCGGGGGCCCAGCCTGTGGCCCTTTGGTGCTTGTTGTGCCGCCCCCCGGCCCCGGCAGTGCTGGGATTGGAACCATTGATATATGAATGAGATGTACCATCTCTAACCGTCCCATGTAATATATTAATGGTCTCTAACTGTCTCCTGCATCATAGTGCCAGTCTCTGACCATCTCCTATAGTTGTCTGTAGTCTCTGACCATTTCCTGTAGTATGTATGCAGTCTCTGACCGTCTCCTGTAGTATGTCTGCTGCCTCTGACCACTTTCTGTACTGACCACTTCCTGTACTATGTCTGCAGTCTCTGACCATCTCATGTATCATGTCTGCAGTCTCTGACCATCTCCTGTAGTATGTCTGCAGTCTCTGACCATCTCCTGTAGTATGTCCGCAGTCTCTGACCATCTCATGTATCATGTCTGCAGTCTCTGACCATCTCTTGTACTATGTCTGCAGTCTCTGACCGCCTCCTGTACTAAGTCTGCAGTCTCTGACCGTCTCATGTATCATGTCTGCAGTCTCTGACCATCTCATGTATCCTGTCTGCAGTCTCTGACCATCTTCTGTAGTAGGTCTGCAGTCTCTGACCATCTCCTGTATCATGTTTACAGTCTCTGACCATCTCCTGTATCATGTTTGCAGTCTCTGACCATCTCTTGTATCATGTCTGCAGTCTCTGACTATCTCCTGTATCATATCTGCAGTCTCTGACCATATCCTGCAGTATGTCTGCAGTCTCTGACCATCTCCTGTAGTATGTCCGTAGTCTCTGACCATCTCCTGTAGTTTGTCTGCAGTCTCTGATTGTCTCCTGTAGTATGTCTGCAGTCTCTCACCATCTCTTGTATCCTGTCTGCAGACTCTGATCATCTCTGCAGTCTCTGACCATCTCCTGTATCATGTCTGCAGTATCTGACCATCTCCTATACTAAGTCTGCAGTCTCTGACCGTTTCATGTATCATGTCTGCAGTCCCTGACCATCTCCTGTATCATGTCTGCAGTCTCTGACCATCTCTTGTACTATGTCTGCAGTCTCTGACCGCCTCCTGTACTAAGTCTGCAGTCTATGACGTCTCATGTATCATGACTGCAGTCTCTGACCATCTCCTGTAGTAAGTCTGCAGTCTCTGACCAACCCCTGTAGTAGGTCGGCAGTCTCTGAACGTCTCCTGTAGTATGTCTGCAGTCTCTCACCATCTCTTGTATCATGTCTGCATTCTCTGACCATCTCCTGTAGTATGTCTGGAGTATCTGAATATTTCCTATAGTATGTCTGGAGTCTCTGACCATCTCCTGTAGTGTGTCTTCAGTCTCTGACCATCTCTTGTACTATGTCTGCAGTCTCTGACCGTCTCCTGTAGTATGTCTGCAGTCTCTGACCATCTCTTGTACTATGTCTGCAGTCTCTGACCGTCTACTGTAGTATGTCTGCAGTCTTTGACCGCCTCCTGTACTATGTCTGCAGTCTCTGACCGTCTCATGTGTCATGTCTGCAGTCTCTGACCATCTCCTGTATCATGTCTGCAGTCTCTGACCGTCTCCTGTAGTATGTCTGCAGTCCCTGACCGTCTCCTGTATCATGTCTGCAGTCTCTGACCGTCTCCTGTATCATGTCTGCTGTCTCTGACCGTCTCCTGTATCATGTCTGCAGTCTCTGACCGTCTCCTGTATCATGTCTGCTGTCTCTGACCATCTCCTGTATCATGTCTGCAGTCTCTGACCGTCTCCTGTATCATGTCTGCAGTCTCTGACCATCTCTTACAGTTCCTCTATAGTCTCTTTCAGTCTTCTGTAGCAATACACATACAGAAAACAATGTGCCCCCCCCCCCCCCCCCTGAGGATGTCAGCTTCCTGCAGATGAGGCCCCCAATCTCTAGTAAGTGACCCTCCTCCTGGCCCTAGATGGTTGTATGGTAACACAATGTAAAAAAGGGGGTGGCAGAGGATGTGGGGGGGGGGGGGATTTTGTGACATCACTTGAAGTTACATTGAATGGATTAAAAAATCTGACTGTTTTCCTTCACCGATATTTTTGTGAGAAAATGTTGGTGACATTTTGGTAAAATGCATTGGCAGCTATTGGGGGGGGGGGGGGGGGGGGATTCGTTGGGGCATTTTGGTGTTTTTTAGGCTTTGAATGGCTGGTGGCGTCGTTGAGGGTTATGGAAGCTCCTATCGCCGGTCCACTTCTCTTCTTGTTAGCTGGGAACTTGTTGTTTGGTATTGAATAACACTAATAAAAAAAACAATTAAAAAATAAAACAAATGCAGCCCCCCCCCCCCCCATTCTAAGATGAAGTTCGGGAGGGAACCCTATTGTTCTGGGAGGACGTCATGTGACGCTTTGGCATGATCTGTCACCCGCTGTCTCCAATGGACACAGCGGATGAGTGATCAGTGTTACTGGCCCACTGCACATACCGTATGATCACTGTGACCAATCACAGCAGATCACACGGCTTCTCTTCATGCCATTCATTGTATACAACGGTGTCGTGCTAGCTGTGATTGGTCATAGTGATCATATGGTACAGACACGGCCAATCATAGCTCATTTGTACCATGTGATTAGCTGGGGCCAATCACAACAATACACAGTGGGCCAG